>VZTB01002464.1:74086-91974 GCA_013397245.1 Thryothorus ludovicianus
CCGTGTCCCCGGATCGTCTTGCCATAATGGTCACTCCATGCTGTGACCGTGTCCCCATGTCACCCTGCCACCAGCTTGACCCCGTGCAGTGGCCGTGTCCCTGTGTCACCCTGCCATGGCCACGATCCTCTCTCTCCTGTGGCTGTGTGCCTGTTTGTCACCCTGCTGTCCCATTTGTCGGAGTGCCCGAGGTGGGGCTGCCCCCAGCTCGGCGCTCACCTGGGGCAGGTGTTGTGCGAGGGCCGGGCCGAGCTGTCCCTGAGCGCTGGGTGCAGCCCCGGACAATTCCCGCAGCCTCTCCAGGGCATTCCCGGCCCGTTCCATTGGCTGCTCGGACCCATGGCCCAGGGGATAATTGGGATTTTGTGCCTCCAGCACGGCTCCTGCCATCCTACACCGTCCCGGGAAGGGTGCCCGGTCCCCGGGGACGGAATCATACCCTGGCACCCCTTGTGCAATCCTTCCTTAGGGTCTTGCAGCATTCCCAGGGCAGGGAATGGACCGGGTGCTTTCTGCAGGGGGGATGCTGACCCTGCCCGTGTGCTGGCAGGGACTGAGCTGTGCCTGGCTCCCGTCACAAACCTCTGCCCTAAATCCCCCAGGCTGGTTTCCCCATCACCATTAGCCCTCGAGGGATGTTGATGCTGGGAAAGCTGCAGCTCTTGGCTTTGCTTTCCCTCCCGGGGGCTGGGGCAGTGTCTGGCTGCTGCAGAGAGCAGCTGGATGTGGCCCCCAGCCCTCCAGAGCAGGGCACTGTTGGAGGTGGTGCTGGTGGCACTGGGGGGGGGCTGTCCCCGCCCCGTGCTCCTGTGTCCCCACGCCGTGGCCTGGTCACTCTGCTGGGGCGATGAACCCGTGTCTGTCCCCGCTGCCATGGCCGTGCCACCCTGTCACTGGCGCTGGCCTGTGGCCGTGTCCCCGGATCGNACATCACCCCCAAGGCTCCTTTCCCACCTTCCTCCTTTGTCCCCGGAGTGTTGCAGAAGCCCTTAATGCCAGGCTTGGGGCCACGTCTGTGGCTGTGCCTCTGCAGCCAGGGCTCGGGGTGTTGTCACAGAGTATCGGTGGCTCCTTATTGCCGGTTTGACTTGCAGCTCCCAGCCCTGGCACGTTCCCTGCCCTCCCTGCCCTTCCTGCCTGCCCGCGTCCCGTGGGAGGGCGTGGGGGACCGAATCGGGGCCTCTGTGTCACCGTGGGGCTGCACCTGGACTCCATCCCCAAAAGCCAAGCACAGCACCCGTGTGGGGATCCAGTTCCCACTCCCAGAGGGACTGGGAGCAACCGTGGGGAAAAGCTCCCATATCCAGCCCTCAGGGCTGGGATCGGGAGTGGGGAGCCTGCTCTGCTGCACCCCAAATCCCTTGGGATGGGAGGGGACGTGGTAACAAGAGCCTCCCGTGCAGGGCCCAGCACTCCCGGCTGCCATGGCTGAGCACCCTGCTCCTGGCCCCGCTCCTCACCTACGTCTCCGTGCCCTTCCTCGTCCGCCTCTTCCCCAGCGTGCTCACCAAATTTGTCTACCTGAACTTCCGTGAGTATCCCGGGGCTGTGCCAGCCAGGAGAACCCCCACAGGGAATTCAGCTGGCTGCTGCAGACCCCCCCCCCAAAACACGGGTGGGACCGTGCCAGGGTGGCACCGGGACGGCGTTTATCTGACTCCTGCTGTGCTGTGAGCTTGCAGAGGATCTTTCCCCGTGTTTTGCAAGCTCTAATAACGTGGTGCTGCCGACCCTGTTTGTACTGCTGGAGTTACAAACACGCCCAGGCACGCTCATCATCAGCGGGGCTGGAAATTTGGGTGGGAGGAGCTGGCAGAGGGCTGAGCTCACCTGCTTCAGCATGACCCTTGATGATTTAAACCAAATAACAGGCTGATTTAGAAAGAATTGTGTAAAAAAGCAACGGGGTAGGAGGGCTCTGGACAATGGCTGTGATTTCTCCATCAGTGGCCTTCCCCTTCTTCGCCGACTTTCGGCGGCCGGAGCTGCTGGTGAACAACACCATCAGCCTGTACCTCACCACCGAGCCGGGCGTCACCGTTGGCATCTGGTGAGCAGGATGTCCCCAGCAGTCCCCGTGGGACAGCGGTGTCACCCCCGGGGTAACCCCGCTGTCCCCACAGGCACACGGTGCCGGGCAGCAGAGGGGCCGAGGCGCAGGGCAAGGACCAGCGCTGGTACGAGGAGGCCCTTGCTGATGGGCACCCCGTGATCATCTACCTGCACGGCAATGGGGGCACCAGGTGAGTCCCAGGGCCAGGGCCAGCCCAGGGTGGCTGCTGTGAGGTGAGGAGCAGCAAACTCGATGCAGTGCTGCGGGGTCGGGGCTGCTGCGGTGGTCTCTGACCTCAGCAGTCAAGGAAAATCCCTCTAAAATAAAGGGAAAAGTCAAAATCCAGCCACCCCACAGCATCCAGCTCTTCCCTCCTGGGATAAGGGCACCCTGGTTCCTCACCTGCACCGGTGCTGGAGGGGAGGGTCCCTTGTGGTCTCCCCAGGCTCTAACCCCATTTTCCCCATCAGGGCTGCGAGTCACCGTGTCCAGTTCCTGAAGGTAAGTGGTGGCCTGTGGGGACACTGGGACCTGCTGGGAGTGAGGCTCCTGCTGGCTCTGGGGACCCCAGAGAGACCCCGTGCAGAGTGAAGGGGCCATGCTGGGGGTCCTGGGGTGCATCCCCTGCCAGGACATAACTCAGTGCTGCTCTGACAGACCATGGGGGCTGCTGACTTCCACATCCTGGCTCTCGACTACAGAGGTAAAATTGTCCCCCTGCCTCTTTCTGGGTGATCCCCCTCTTGGGGCCTGTCCCCACCTGGGTCGTGACCGAGCTGTGTCCCCCACAGGCTATGGGGACTCCACTGGACACCCCTCAGAGAGTGGTTTCACCACAGATGTCCTGGCACTCTATGACTGGGTGAAAGCACGGAGCGGGAACAGCAGCATCCTCTTCTGGGGACATTCCTTGGGGACAGGGTAGGTGCAGAGAGCAGGATGGGGGCACACCAGAGCCCATCCTGTGACACTGCTGCCAGACTGGTGCCACCTGGGCATGGACTAAGGGCTTGGTGGAGGCCCCTGCAAAGCCAAACGCAGCCAACAAGGGGAATCTGAGGGAGCTGTCCCCCCCCTTTGCTGCTCCCCCTCACTGTCACCTCTCCTGTCACAGGGTTGCCACCAACGCAGCGAGGAAGCTGCAGGAGGAGCGAGGTAAGGGCCAGCAGGGATGGGTTGTCCCCATGCAGTGTCACCCAGAGGCTCTGCACTGCCCTGGCCTGATTTTGGGGCCACAGAGGAGATGAGGAGCCCTCCTTGTCCTCCCTACTGGGATGGGGACATCTTGGCCCCACTGCTGCCTGGGAGGGGAGTGTGGCAGCAGCCTGGCAGGGGGGACAGCCCCTCAAAGCCATGCCTGTGCCCAACTCTGCCCTCAGGGGTCCAGGCTGATGCCGTTGTCCTGGAGTCTCCCTACACCAACATCCGAGAGGCAGCCGCCAACATCCCCATCACCAAGGTGAGTCTGGGGGCTCGGCCTGGGGAGTCCCCCAGCAGGGACAGGAGGGGGCTCGGCCTCTGGGGTCCCCAGTTGGTGACAGGCTCTGCCTGGGGGGTTCCCCAGCAGTGTCAGCCCCATCTTGCTGGGTGTCCCCCCTCTCAGCTGAATCCAACTCTGTCCCTGCCAGATCTACCGGCAGTTCCCGGGGTTTGAGTACCTCATCCTGGACTCCCTGGCTCGGGCAGGAATGTTCTTCCCCAGTGATGAGAAGTGAGTTCCTGGTGGCAAGGAGCACAGCAGCCCCCAGGGGCTGTGGGAATGATGCCAGGACCACCTGGCTGAGGAGAATTTCACCCCATTGAAATTCCTGCACTCCTGTGTTTACCCAGCTTACTCATACTTCAGAAACGACTTTTTATTTGCATAATGCCAGTAGTCAGTTTGATGATTGAGCAAAGTCCACAACCCACCATCAATTTTTTGGCACTCCTGTTCCTTGTAGCACGCAGAGCCTGCCCAAAATCCGTTTACTTTATGGGTGCTTTTGAAAACCCATAGGTGGCCCTATCGTTGGGGGTTAAGGTGATTCGGGTGCTCGGTGCTGCCATGCCAGGGCCAGCAGCATGGGCATCACCCAGGTGGGCATGAGGATGGCGCTGAGGGGGGTTCAGGATGCTGTGGGAGTTCTAACAGGGGTTGGGGAGGCTCCTGAGGGTCTGAGAGGCCTCAGGGCTGTGCTTGCTGCCCGCAGCGTGAAGGTGCTGGGCTGCCCCCTCCTCATCCTGCACGCGGAAGATGATGGAATCCTGCCTCCAAAGCTGGGACGCCAGGTGGGCACCTGCCAGCCGGGCTGTGAGCCTGGCTTTGGAGGGCTGAAGTGGCCAGAGAGGGGATGGCCACGCACCTGGAGGGGTTTGGGGTCCCCTGCTCGTGCAGTAACAGCGTTCCTGCCCCGTGGCAGCTCTACGAGACAGCACACAAGGCCTACAAGGACAAATCCAAGGTGAAGTTCATCACCTTCCCTGAAAAGCTGGGCTTGGGCCACGACTACATCTCCTTCAACCCAGAGCTGCCTGCCCTGGTGAAGTAAGTGCTGCTCCACAGAAACTGGGGGGACACAGGACGAGCCTTGGTGCCTCCTCTCCTGCTGCAAGCTCAGCTCTGCCTGCCCCCTGCTCCTTCCCATCCCCACCGTGTTTGCTGGCATCACTTTCTAAACTTCAGTCACTCCCCACTGTCCTGAGCCTGTCCTCAGCCTGGGTGGCTTGAGGAGGTGGCTCTGGGGACAGCAGCTCCTCTTTGCCCTGGGAAGCTCCAAGCCCAGCTCAGCCCCGTGTGCAGGGATCACAAATGAGGCTCTGACGCAGCGCAGGAGGGTCAGTGACACAGTGTAAGATTTATTACATCCTGTTGCAGAGACTTCTTAAACATGAAGTGATGCCAGTTGCTGCCTGCACTGATCCAATGCTCCCTCAAATCCACTCCAGGATTCCCCCCCACATGGCACTGAACTTACTGCTGTAAGTAATAAAAACTACTAAGAAACTTTTAAGTCACCCTCTGCCTCCAGGATGCTGCAGGTTACTTGAGGGATGGAGACACTGGGCCACCAGAGCCGCGACAGGGAGCATCCCACGGGACACTGGTGAGGGTGCATGGGCCTGGCACCGCCCTTAATCTGCTACAGCAGCACCTGGGAGGGCCCAGACAGCTGCATCCAGCTGTGTCCAGCTGTGCCAGCCCTCTTTTTTACGTGAGCATCGGCAGAAGCAAGCCCAGCCCTAATTTCACCCTCCAGCAAACAGCCCCCTTCGGACTCCAACACTTTTTCCTTTTTTTTGGTTTATTTTTAGCACCTAATGCAAGCAGCAGGGCGACGCGGTTTTCGCTTTCCACACGACACTTACGTTATAAAAACCCCTCCCCTTCTGCCCACCCCTAGGGAAAGCCAACAGCAGCAGCAGCAGCAGCAACACAGAGACTCAGACAGCAGAGAATTGTACAGCGCACGCGTCCCCTGGCCCCGGCCCCTACGCCGCCGTGCCGTTGGGGGTCTTGTCCTGCCCCGCGTCCCGGGGCTCGTTGGGAGGGGGGATCTTCAGGTCCGAGGGCTCCACGTGCCAGATGTCCCGAGCGTACTCCTTGATGGTGCGGTCGCTGGAGAACTTGCCGGCCGCCGCGATGTTCCTGATGACCATCTTGGTCCAGGCCTTGGAGTTCTGCAAGGACAAGGACCAGGGGTGGGGTTGGCTCTCGAGGCTGGCTCTCAGCCTGGGATCCCCCCTGTGCAGCAGCACGGTCCCTGTGTCCCAGCTGTGTCCCTGCCCTGTCCCCGGGCTGGCACTCACCAGGTACAGCTCGCTGACCTTCTCCTGGCACTTGACATAAGCCTCGTAGTCTGCAAAGACTTTAAACCTGGAGCAAGGAAGGAAGGAAGGAGGAGTCAAGGAACAGGAGAAACAGGAATGCAGGCTGCCCCTGAGCTCCCAAGCTGTTACACCCCTTAAATCCAGGGGTTAAACTTCAGGCTCCTCCACTCTGTTCTGCTGCAAAGGAGAAATCCCCACCAGATATTCTCAGGAGGTGAAAATCACACAAAAGTTTACTTGCAAGAATAGAGCAAATTAAGGAAATCTTGGCAAAATGAGTAAATACAGCACCAAATTCAATGTAAAACCACTTATCATAGCAGTACTTAGCATTAATTTAGTATTAAGCATTTACTGAGGATTTATTTAGCATTTGCTTAGACCATTTAACTGGGAAGCCTTTAAAACCTTAAGATGTTATGTTACCCATAAAACTCCATGAAAGGATTAAGAGAAGGAGACAGAGAGAAAGATGGAAAAGGTACAGAAAAAATACACAGCTACCAACTCCTGGGTTCCAGGGTGGGTGAGGTAAAAACTGCAAAGAAGACGCGAGGGCAGGACCGCGGCCATAACGCCCTCAGCAGCTTTTATACCCGTAGCCCTCAATGGGCCCGCCCCCAGGCGGGACTTCTGGTGGCTCAACCAATCGGAGGCTAGGTAGTGAAGCACCCTGTGTGACTGATCGGTAGCTCGACCAATCAGAGGCTCGGTTAGCACAACCCGCGCACAAAGGTGCCATGATTGACAGCTCTGCCAGGCTGAGGGGTCTGGGCGCTGCCTCAGCAGAAAGCCGGGCCGGACCCCAGCCCCACACACAGAGGCGTCCCAAGAACCCCAAAAACGGCTCCAAACATCGATCAAATCCTGTCTCTGACAGGCATCCTCCAGCACAAAGCCTTTTCCCTTTTCAAAGCCAAATTTCCCCTCCCCAAACCTTGGTAAAGAACTCTGGATGCCCCGGGAAGGAAATGCAGGGAAAGCATTTCCCTGATTCCAACGCCCATGGCTGACCAGTGCTCTGGCCAGGAAAGCCCTTGAGATGCCTCAGATCATCTGGAAGGGCTGTGCACCCAAAGGCATTAATTAATGTGACAATGGCCATCCGTGGAGAATCCATGCCTGAGGAGCATCATCCATGTCCAGCCCCTCATGTGGCCATGGAGAGACCCAGGGGACGGATGGTACCCGAGTACCTCACCTGTCATGGTGGAAGAGCATGTTGACCACGTCGTTGAAGAGGTTGGGGTCTTTTGGGGAGAAGAAGCCACTTTTAATCTGGTCAACAGCCTGTTTCAGCTCGGGGAGCCGGTCGTAGTAGAACTGGGCGTTGTACCTGGAGGGAAGGAGGCTGTAAAATGGAGCTGCCCCAGGTACCTGAGGTGGCAGCCCTGTGGCTTCCCCAGCCCTCACCCTTTCCTGTCCAGCTCCGTGACATCCTCCACCCTCATGCCGAAGATGAACAGGTTTTCCTCTCCAGCCTCCTCGGCCATCTCCACGTTGGCTCCATCCATGGTGCCGATGGTCAGAGCCCCGTTCAGCATGAACTTCATGTTGCCCGTCCCCGAGGCCTCGGTGCCCGCCGTGGAGATCTGCTCCGACAGGTCGGTCGCAGGAATCACTGCCAACAAAAGCACACGGACACGAGGGGCTCGTGGTCACCAGCTTTGGGTTTGTTTCCTGCTGAAGGACCATGGTGGGTGCCACGGGACGGAGGGACACCCCCTCCCCACAGCGTGTCCCACCCACAGTACCTTTCTCTGCCAGGGACACCCTGTAGTTCTCCAGGAAGATGACTTTCAGCTTGCTGCCCACCATGGGGTCATTGTTCACTACCTGAGCCACGGCGTTAATGAGCTTGATGATCATTTTAGCCATGTGGTATCCCGGGGCAGCCTGGGAGAAAAGCCACAGGTGAGGCAGGAGAGCTGCGGTCAGGGGCACATGAGGTGACACACTCAGCTCCCTCGTGTCCAGGGATACCTGTTCATCCCTGTTCCCATCACCTAATCCAACACATGTTACACCACAACATTTTTCAGGGCTTCCATGGCTTCCCCACAGACAGCAGATGGTTGTCCAAACCCCACCCAAACTCATTTAGGTCGAAGCACCAGTGCTACTCCAGTGCTTCTTGGACAACTTCATGGACATAAAACCATGGAATCACAATCATGGAACAGTTTAAGTCAGAAAAGCCCCCTAAGATCATCAAATCCAACCATTCCACCTGCACCGTCAAGGTCACCACTGACCCATGTCCCCAAGTGCCACATCCACATGGCTTTTAAGTTCCTCCAGGGATGAAGACTCCACCATTGCCCTGGGCAGCTGTTCCAATGCCTGACCACCCTCAGGATGAAGAAATCTTTCTTAATATCCCATCTAAACCTCCCTTGGCACAGCTTGAGGCCATTTCCTCTGTCATGTCCCTTGTTCCCTGGGAGAAGAGACTGACCCCTGCCAGCTGCACCCTAATGTCAGGGAGTTGTAGAGACGTGGCCCCATGAGACACCTGCACCCACATCCCCCAGGACACTTCCAAGGACTTCCTCCAAAATGCCTAAAACTCCTGACCCAACTTACCTTGCCTCCAATGATCACTGTCCTCGGCACAAACAGCTTTGCAGGATCCCTCCTGATTCCTGGAGAAATCAGCAGTGTCACTGTGGGACAGGGGGCACAGGGGGGCTGCTGCAGCCCCGGGGCACCCCATCCCCTTGGGGCACCCCATCCCCTCAGGGCACCCCATCCCCTCGGGGCACGGTGCCTTACGGTTGTACATGGTGATGATGTGCAGGCAGTTCATCAGCTGCCGCTTGTACTCGTGGATCCTCTTCACGTGCACGTCGAACATGGAGGAAGGGTTGATCTTCACCTTGTACTCCTTCTCCAGGTACAGCGCGAACTTCACCTTGTTCTCCTGGGCAGGGCAGGGGCCACGTCAGCCCCCAGGCAACCTCAGCCCCCGCTCTCTGCTCCCCCTGCCCACGCCCCTCACCTGCTTCACTTTGGCCACCTCTCGGATGAAGAGGTCGTCGTCCACAAACTCGTGCAGCTTGGTCAGCTGGCTCAGGTCCCGCACGTAGTCTTCCCCGATTTTCTGCAACAGGAGCAGATGGTGGGATGGTTTGGGATGGAAGGGGTCTTGAACATCAACCAGTTCCAACACCCTGCCATGGGCTGGGACACCTTCCACTAGACCTGACTGCTCCAAGCTCTGTCCAACTTCTAGGAGGTCAGCCACAGCTTCTCTGGGCCCCCTGTGCCAGGGCCTCACACCCTCACAAGGAAGAATTTCTTCCCAATCCCATCTAACCCTATCCTCTGTCAGTTTACATCCATTTCTCCTTCTCCTGTCTCTCCATCCCTTGTCTCCAGTCCTTCTCTAGCTCTCCTGGAGCCCCTTTAGGCACTGGAAGGAGCTCAGAGCTCTCTCTGGAGCTTTCTCCCCCAGCCTGGCAGAGTCAGCAGCATCTCCGTGGCCTCCTTTGGACTTGCTCCAGCAGCTCCACATCCTTCCATGCTGGAGACTCCAGCAGCTCTGCAGGTGAGGTCTCACCTGAGCAGAGCAGAGGGGCAGAATCCCCTGCCTTGACCCTCAACTCAGCCACCCAGAAGGTGTAAATGTCTGAGGTCCTCCTGGCACCCTGGGCTCAGCAGGGAAGGCTCAGAGCTCGCCCCACGCCGGTACCTCCGCGATGAGCTCGGCCAGCCCCGGGTTGCAGAGCAGGAGCCAGCGCCGCGGGGTGATCCCGTTGGTCTTGTTCTGGAACTTCTCTGGCTCCAGCGCCGCAAAGTCCTCGAATCTGCAAGGATGGCACAGCTCCAGCCTTGCCCACCTGGCACCACCAGGTGAGGGTGACCCACCACCACCTCCCTCCCTCCCTCCTCTCACTCACACTTGAGTCTTGACGATCTCGGAGTGGATCTTGGCCACGCCGTTGACGGCGTGGGAGCCCACGATGCAGAGATGGGCCATGTTGATCCTCTTGGTGTCCCCCTCCTCGATCAGGGACATCCTCCGCAGCCGGTCCACGTCGTTGGGGAACAGGGACGCGATGTGCTGCCGGTGGAGCCAGACAGGTGTGAGAGGTGGTGGCACTGCTGGATGTCCCACCCCACAGCTTTGGATCAGGGGCCATGGCAATGTCCCCAGTGCATCTGACACCAGGCAGAGCAGAGGTTTTTACTCTGTTGTGGTGGTGCAAACTTCCTCCAAGGGGTGCCCTTTTCCAGAGTGGATGTTTCAGGATAGAAGGACCCCTCCAAGCTGCCACATAGAGGGGTTTGGGGAGACACGCTTGGCCAGCGAAGCTATTTTGGCAAAAGCCTTGTGCTGCCCAATCAGGAGGTCAAATCACCTCTGCACTCTCAACATCACCATGCCCAGGATGAATTCAGCATTTAGGAAGCAAAGAAATGCCAGCTCTCAAGTCCCTGAAGCAATGGGCGAAGCCTCTCTGAACAGTCACTAACTGCAGGATGGCACTGTGCTGGTGGGAAAGGGCTTCCCCACACATCAACTTCCCAAAACAGCAGCTGGAATCCCCCAGCCACACCCCCAGCATCATCAGTTCGTGCATGCCCCTCATCCTGACAGCACATCCCTGTCCCCTCTCCAGAGCAGGCTCCTGGGCACTCACATCCAGGTGTCTCTGGTTGATCTCGTAGATGATCTGCAGGTGTCTGGGGAGCAGTTTCTCCACCAGGTCCACGGGCCAGCGCTCCAGGGCCTCGGGAAGCACCGTGTGGTTGGTGTAGGCAAAGGTCCTTTTGGTGATGTCCCAAGCCTGGCAGGGAAGAGCCAGCGCTCAGTCACACCTCAAGTGCCAGAACCCACCCACGGTCCTCCCACCACAGCCAGCTCCTCCCAGTCCACACCAGTTAAACCCAGCCTGACTGCTCCACGTCATTCCCAGCTGCTACAAAATCGGCTCCTCCACCATGGGCAAGTGGAGGAGGCCAGGTGGGGGGTCCCTACCTTATCCCACGGGAGCTTCTCGATGTCCACGAAAATCCTCATCAGCTCAGGGATGGCCATGGCGGGGTGTGTGTCGTTCAGCTGGATGGCAACCTGGGAGAGCAGGGGGGCACGTGGGGACACGGGGGGGACACTGGGACTTCCCCCTCGGGCCCACAAACATCTGCAGCATGGGGAGGTGTTGACACAAGCTCCAAGGCAGGGGTCAGAGCAGCCCTGGCTCGTACCTGGTCCGGGAAGGAATCAAACACGGTCCGGACGCTGTCCGTGCTCCCGAATTTGGATGCTTTGAAGCGGCGGATGATGTCCTGGAGGGTGGCAGCCACGACAAAGTACTCCTGCTTCAGCCTCAGCTCCTTCCCTTCGAAGAACTGTGGGCAGAGGAGCAGGGAACTGCAGATTCCTGCAGGATTCACTGCACTTCCCAGGGGAAGGTTTTCCCAGGGTGCTGGGTGCTGCCCCCAGCATCAGTTGTAATCCCAAGCTCTTCTTGCTTCCCAGATTCCAGCAGAAGGGTTTGGGATGTGCTGGCACAAATGGGTTAAATCCCAGCTGAGCCTTCTCAGAACCTGTTCTCTGTGGCCTGAACTTTTTGGCTGCAAGGAAAGGTACCAGGACAATGGAAGGGAAGCCGTAGGAGCTATTTCCAAGACAAAGATTTAACCACTGTTTATGCAGCAAAAAACATCAACCTGCTGGTCTGCAAAGGAAAAGCTGCAGGAGACAACCTCACTGCTGGAGCTGCAGTGCTCCCAGCTCTCCTCACCTGCTGGGAAGGCTGGAGGAGAATTAAATTGGAAAAACACCATCAGGACCTGCCTCAAACAGGCTGCAGAGCAAGGAGAGCTTCCCTTTTTTTTTTTCCAGTTCCACAGCTTGGTTTGTTGTGTGTCCCACCACACCTCTGTGCCAGCTTGGCAAGAACTCCCAGAGCAAGAGGGCTGGGGTGCAAAGGGCAATTTGAGGCACAACCTCTGGTCCCAGGCTTGCAGAAAGCCACCAGGGTAACACCAGCAGCATTCAGCAGTTTGCCTTCACGTTATATTCTGAGATTCAGGGAATGTTTCTGCAGCAGGGCCTGCTCATCCCCCCTCACTCCAGACAAAACTCAGGGGAACAGACTCATCAGAGGCAGCATCCAAGCACTGCAGGCAGCTTGAAAAACAAAACTAAAAACATTTCTGCAGCATCCTGGCATGAGGGGCTGCCCCCCCTTCCCCCTCCATCCGGGCACTCTTTATCCACCCCTAAAACAGGGACTCCCTAAACCACCACGACTCACGTTGTCGTTGGGGTACAGCACCCGGGAGATGTTCTCAGCCAGGTTCCTGTCCAGCACGGCCTGGATGTAATCCCCGACGTTGACTGGGGAGGAGCAGAGGGGTGAGGTGGGCGTGGGACCCCCTCGGCTCTGCCCACCCCGCCCAGCTCCCACTTACAGTCGCGCAGGTTGAAGTCGTTGGGGGCGCGGGCCGACCACAGGCGCATGGTGTTCACGGTGTTGTTCATGTACCCGGGCACGGGGGTGTCGTAGGGCAGCGCCAGCACCACCTGTGACATCCCCAGGGCGGCTGGAATGGGGCTGGGATCCTCCCGTGCTCCCCCTGGAGCCCTCCCGTCCCACAGAGCCTCCTGCTCAGGGCTGAGCTCAGGGCGGTGTCCCCCGCACGGGGTTTCACAGGTGGGGATGTCCTTGGTACCCCTGCGTGGGGACACCCCCCTGACTCTGCCTGCTGGCTGGTGTTTGCCAGAAGTGCTCATGGCTTGGAGAGGGGCTTGTAAAGGTCAGGAGCAGCTTAATTTAGGTTTAATTTAGAGCTGCACATAGCAAACAGATCTGCTGGAGCTACTTTTGGTATTTCGTAGAAGCCCAGAATGGTTTGGGTTGGAAGGGACCTTAAAGTCCACCTTGTTCCAAGGTCATGGGCAGGGACACTTCCCACTAAACCAGATTCCTTCAAGCTCCATCCAGCCTGGCCTTGCACACTTCCAGGGATGGACAGCTTGGCTGCAGATGTGGAGCAGCCAAATCTGTCCTCATCCCTGCATCCATCTCCTCCCCAGTTTGTCCCACTACCGCCTTTCCCAACCCAGCCCAACCTTCCCGGCAGAGATTCTGCAAGACTCATCCCTGGAGTGCAGCCAGCCAGGAAGAGCCCCCTAAATGACAGGAAAAGCCACATAAGGGACATTCCTGCCCCCAGCCCTTACCTGGGTGTCGATCCACTTGGCACCAGAGGCAGAGTGCTCCACCCGGCCGTAGAAGTGCACGGGCAGCATGTACTCAGGCCGGGCCTTCTCCCAGGGATTGCCGTGCCGGAGCCAGTCATCAGCCTCTTCCACCTGCCACAGGGAGCCACAGCAGTGACAGGGTCACCCAGCCCTGCAGGGTGCCTGGGACAGGCTCTGGCTGCTCGTGGCAAAGGGGAGGATGCTCTGAGTCTGTCCGCCCTAAACCTGGATTTTGGCAATGCAGGGTGAGCCTGGGGGCACTGCCCTGAACTCTGGGTGCCTTCCACGGGGATGGGGACAAGCCCAGAGTTTCTCTGCTGATATTGCATTTCCAAACCAGCCTCTTCCACCCCATGAGGAGCAGGGACACAACTGCTCCATCCTCATCCTGGCAGCCATGGAGCAGCTCTTGGGGTGACCCTGAGCAGGACATGCTGAGCATGGGGACAACGGATGGATGCTGTGAGCTTGCATTGCTTTAAGAAGTTAAATTTGTTCCTTAAAAATATCTGCTAAATTTTAAATATTGCAGCAGCTGAGGGGAAGTGTCTGTACAGCCCAATCTAAGGGGGAGGGGGTGAACGTGGGGGCTCCAGGGGACAGCCAGGGCCACACCCCCCCATCCATACCTGCCACCCATCCCGGATCTTCTGGTTGAAGATGCCGTACTCGTAGCGGATGCCGTAGCCGTAGGCTGCCAGCCCCAGCGTGGCCATGGAGTCCAGGAAGCAGGCTGCCCAGGAGAGGGGACAGCAGTGAGCCAGGCCCTCCTCGGAGCCCTGGGGGATGGATCCTTCCCCCTGGGACAGCCACAAACCCCACAGGGACAGGAGCCAAGGCCAGCAGCCAGCCAGCACCTTGCTCCGGGCTGGAAAGGCTGGAGCCCCCAGGATTAGGTACTTTCCTCAGGGATGTTCCCACCACCTGGGGGTCTCACTCACCTGCCAGCCTGCCCAGACCCCCGTTGCCCAGCCCAGCATCCTCCTCGATTTCCTCCAGCTCTTCCATGTCCAGCCCGAGCTACAGATGGGAAGAAGGAGAAGGGCTGGAGGCTGTCAGGGTGCCCAGCCCCACAGAGGGGAGGCATTGT
The DNA here is from genome assembly GCA_013397245.1 of Thryothorus ludovicianus. Taxonomy (NCBI): domain Eukaryota; kingdom Metazoa; phylum Chordata; class Aves; order Passeriformes; family Certhiidae; genus Thryothorus; species Thryothorus ludovicianus. The sequence goes on from VZTB01002464.1 coordinate 88,256, forward strand.
TGGCTCACACTCCCTTGCAGGTGGGCTCCAGGAGGGCTGGAAAGGCACCCAATTCCACCAAACCCATCTCTGCAGGTGGGACACTGTGATTTGAACCCAAAGCAGCTGCTCTCCCCCTCAGCTGTGTCTCTGTGCCATGGCAGGGGCCATCTCCCACGTTTAAAATCACTCTACCAAGGGACATTCACACCCTTGACCTTGCTGTGGGCATGATCTGGGGGTGGGGAGCACCAAACCATAATCAGAGTGCTGCCCTTGGGTTCCAGACACTTCCAAGGGCTCTGAGAATTTATTCCCAGGCCTGCTCCCTCTCTCCATGGCTGCAGCCCTGCAGGGGCAGGCACCAGGTTCCTGTTCCCCCAGCATCCTCTATCCCTTGAGGCAGCCACCCAGGTGGAATATTCCTGGTCCCCCTGTACCCCTCTTCCCTGGGGAAAGCACCTGGGTGCCATCTTCCTGCTCCCCTATTCCCTGGGGAAAGGCACCTGGGTCCCATCTTCCTGCTCCCCTNGCGACGTCTCCTGTGCCCCATCTTCCTGCCCCCCTAGTCCCTGGGGAAAGGCACCTGGGTCCCATCTTCCTGCACCCCTATTCCCTGGGGAAAGGCACCTGGGTCCCATCTTCCTGCTCCCCTATTCCCTGGGGAAAGGCACCTGGGTCCCATCTTCCTGCTCCCCCAGCACCCCAGTCCCTCAGGGCCAGGATCCAAGCGCTGTATTCCTGCTCCCTCAGCACCTCCATCCTCTGGAACAGGCACCCAGGTGCCCTTCCTCCCAACTGCAGGCATCACCCTTTAGGGTGAGAAGCATCTACATCCCTTTTCCAGGGAAATTTACATTTTCCAGCCCAGGATGCTGTAGGAGGAAGTGGTTTTGCCTATGCAAAAACTCCTTGGGGAGCTCAGGTGGAGACCTTTGGTCCATTGCCCTGCCCTGATGTCCTCTGGTCATAGCAAGTGTAGATAAAAAAATTAACTCTTCCCCAAAAATAGGTTCCTCTCCTTTGAAATGTTTGCACAAAAGCCTTTCCTGCTCTTGTGCAACCACCCTGGCCACATCTGATGACGTTGAACACAAGAGGTGACAGGGTGGGGACAAAAGGAGACACCCAAAACCCTTCGATAACCCCAGTGCCACCTGGTGCCAGCACCCAGCTGGGCTTAATTCAAGGTTTTATCTCTCCCTGCCACTGATCATGGATATGAACAGCTTTATCCATAGAACCACCAGGACACGGGATCCTGCTGCATTCCCCAGAACACAGCACCCAGGCTGGGCAGCTCCAGGCTTTGCAAGGGCAGCCTTTATTCCCTAGGTCATCCCCTGTGCCTCAGGGAGCCGTTTGCAGCCAATGCAACAAAACTTTGACATTCCCAGGAGCTGGAAAACATGGATCCCTCCCAGGCCAGGTGCTCAGCCCTGGTGGGATGCTCACCTGGTAGACGGCCTCGTCACAGGCATTCTGCAGCCCCAGGTTAATCATCGTGTTCTGCAGCGTCCGCCCCATGTAGAATTCCAGGGAGAGGTAATAAATCCTCTGGAAGAGAAAACCACCCCGTGGTCACCTTGCCCAGGGCTGGAGGAGGCTCCCCTGGACTCCAGAAGCTGCTATGGGATAATATCTCAGAAAAACAGGGAAAAACCCAGCTCTCAACAGAGCAGGGTGGTTTGCACCAGGAATTTCAGCGTTGTGGCTCCTGGGTGGCCCTGCAGCCCCTGCCCTGATCTCGTGCTCTTTCCCAAACCGGGATGAGGCTGTTTTATTTAGACAAGCCCCGTTGCCCTGTCCCAAGGTGGGGACAGCTCCAGGATGGTCACCCCACGAACACCGGAGGCAGCAACTTGAAAGAGGAGCCGTCCCTAAATGTCACTCCGGGCTGCAAAGCCACCGGCAAACCCAGCGGGGCCAGGCGGTGGCTGTGGGGACATGGGGCTTCCTCTGCCGTCCCCTTGCAGCAGGGGACACTGCCGCTGACACCGCGGGCGCAGGACGCGGCCGGTCCGCCCTTGTGTAAGCCGAGCCCCGGCGTCAGCACCGGCAGGTTTTAAGGAAGGATTTAGGCTGCGGGAAGTCGCTGACTCGACAGGTTTCCCCAGGACCTGCGCGGGGTCGGGCCGGGAATGGAGGTGGGATAGAATCCTGGACTCCTAGAACGGTTTGGGGTTGGGAGGGACCACAGAGATCGTCTCGTTCCAACGCTCCTGCCACGGGCAGGATGTGCTGGGCAGGATCCACTGGGATTTACTGGTTTGACTCCAGCAGAGCTGGGGAGCAGCGACTCCAGGCAGGCAGCACCCAGCTCGGTAGAGTCTCACTCCAAACCCTGCAAGAGACTCCTCTTCCTCACCCCTACACAACACGGGGGAGTGCTGAGCTATCGCGGCTGGCACGGTCCCAGCGAGGTGTTGGCAGCGAGGAAATTGATGCCGACAGGGACATCCAGGTGTCAGGAGGGGGATTAGGGCTTAATCCCCCCGCGGCAGAACCAGCGGGACGAGCAGCAGCACAGCAACTCCTGCACAAACCGGATCTCTCACGCTTGGCATCACTCGTGTTAAACGAGACCTGTTTGCGGTTGGTTTCGGGTGCCTTTAAGCCTTTCCACCGGTTCCCCCGGGAAGGCTTTGGAGTTGGTTTTGGTAGACAGCACCCACGCCGGCGCCGCGGGACAACAAACGGCGTTCCCATGCCCTGCACCCCGCTGCCGGCCAAGCCGCGCTCTGTTTGTTTTGCAGAGCAAAGGACAGTGGCCTCGCTTGGTAAAGTCCACTCCCTCCTCTCGGAAAAGTTACCGGAACAGCCCGAAATCCACGCAAAACCGAGCCCCGCCAATCCCTCTATTCCAGCGCGGAGGGAGGGCTCCACATCCACGGGGTTCCCATGGTTCCCAACCCCAGCCACAAGCCAGGACCCACCGTGGGGGGGTCCCAGCACCCCGCCCTGCACGGAGGGGCTCCCCCCGCTCTCCACCGCTCCCACCTTGGGATCCTTCTCGTAGTAGTACTGCTGGGTGCGGATCCAGCGCCCCACCAGGTGGTCCCGCACGGTGTGGGCCAGGGCGAAGTAGTAATCGCGGGGGGTGGCCACATTGCGGTCCTTGACCAGGGTGAAGTGCAGGTGCCGGTTGAAGCCCCGCTTCAGCTCGGCCACGCTCTCCGCGCCCACGATGCCGCGGATGCTGATCTGCTTCCGCCGCTCCTGGTCCGACAGCGGCCGCGACATCGCGGCGGGGCTGCGGGGACACGGGGAGGGGGCACACGGACACACGGGCTGGGCTCCGCCGCTCGTTCCGCCTCCGCCCCGCGCTGGCACCGCCCCGGGAGGGGACGGGATGGGGACGGGGATGGGGACGGGCCCCGCTAAGAGCCGCCCAGGAGTGGGGCGGGAGCGGCGGCCGCCACCGAGGGGGGATAAAGGGGGGACCCCGAGGATGGACAGAGGGGGGTGCAAAGCGGGGAATCCCGGGGATGCACGGAGGGAAGTGCAAAGCGAGGACTCTAGGAAAGTGTCCCGGGGACCGCCCCTTGGCTGGGTCTCGGAGGGGTGCGCAAAGGGGGGACCCCGACGGTCGCAGAAGGGCGTGCGAAGGGAGGGGGTGCAGAGGACAGAGGGGTGTGCAAAATTCGGGAAAAACTCGCAGGGGCACGGAGGGGTGTGCAAAGGGGCAGGGGGGTATCCTGGGGGTCTCAGAGGGATGCGCAGGAGGGGGACCGTGGGGA
>VZTB01002464.1:102730-124775 GCA_013397245.1 Thryothorus ludovicianus
AGGGTCATGCTGCAGCATTCCTCATTCCGTGTTATGGGATGGAAGTCAAACAATCGGGGGCCCCCATTCTTCCAGGGCTTACACCGGAGAAAGCCGGGAATTAACGCCTTTGGAGTGGTGTAAATCCAGAGCGGTGGAAGAATCAGGGCCCAGGATCTTTAGCAACAGAAGATGTGCAAAGACTGGTTAGAAAACAGCTCGGAGAGATCCCTGTGCCTGTGGCTCCTCGCTGGCTGCCCAAATCCATCCCTCCGTGTGCCTGAGCTGCCTGATCCCCCCACAGCCCGGATCCCACCGAGGCGCTCGTATGGGGCTGCCAGGTGAGAGAGGCACCACAGGAGTGGTGACCTCTGCTCTGCAGGAAACAGGGCTTTGGGATGGTCACACCTGGGTTTGGAAAAGCCGAGCCCAGTGCTCAAAGCTGAGCGGAACAGAGCCCACGTCTCCAGGCCCTAAGTGAGCTGGAATCACAGAGTCCCAGGATGGTTTGGGTTGGAGGGGACACAAATCACCTCATTCCACACCCCTGCTGTGGGCAGAGACACCTTCCACCATCCCAGGCTGCTGCAAGCCCTGTCCAGCCTGGCCTGGGACACTTCCAGGGATGGGGAGTCCAGTCTCTCTGGGCAACAAGCCAGACTTGCTTCTTTCTTAAGAGGGGTCTAGATTTAATCAACTAAACTAATTTCACAGACCAGAGACTGCGTTTCCTTGTTGTATTAGGAAAGGAAAGCAGGGGGATATTCCCACAGGTTTCACCCAGGGAATGTCTTTTCTGATTATCCCTTGACACAAGCTCAACACAAACTAGAAATGAGAAATCTTCTAGAGGAAAATTCCCCTGCCCATACCAAGTGGAGGAGCTTTGAGGTCCCTTCTAACCCAAACCATTCAGGGATTTATGATCACCAAAGGGTTCAGCCTTGCCAAGAGCAGCACCCAGGTGAGGAATTACTGTGCTGCTCCACTGCCCCAGGAGAAGCACACCACCGAGCCCCCTGCAGGAGCAGGCCAGTGACAAACAGAAAGAATTCCCGCTGCCATCCGCATGTCATGGGAAAAACAAAACACAACGGAACAGAACGAACAGAGAGTTTGGAGATGCCCAGAAGCACAGACCAAGAGGCAACGCCAGAGGTGCTCAGCTCACCGGCTGAATTCAGGGACTGTAAGGAGGAATGCAAGCTCAGCTGGTGGGCCGAAGATCTTAGCTCAAAGTAGGATCTCCCCGAGAAGCTGGGTTGTAGATTAAGGGTGGAGGAGAAAGGACTCATTCTACGAAGCTGCGATCTTTCCAAAGGCACTGGAAAAGGGAGGGTCTGTTCTTCTGACTGCGTGTCTAAACGTAAGATCAATGCAAACTACAGATCAGAAACGGGGTCTCTGCTGGGCAGGGTGGGAATGTCTGGAGCTGAGTAGCCCAGGGAGACCCTGCAGGGCAGCCTGACAGCCAGGAAAGCATGTTCATCTTCCCAAGAGTCCCCAAGTGTCAGCGTGACCAATTCAACTGCAAAGGGAGGGGGAATCCTGCACCTCTTCACAGTAAGGCACCTAAAAAAATTCACAGGTTACCATGCACACGTCCCGTCGTGCTTGAACACATCCCAAACCTTTTTGTGCACAATAATCAGGGGTGGGTAACCCAGCTGGTGACATTTTGCAGGGCTTGTGCTAAGCTCTATCACCCTAAGAACCACCAAGCACCCACCTTACTCAAGGGTTGTTCGGGAGGTTGTGTTCTTGGTATCCCTTTGTACCTGTCAAAACACATCTGAGCCTTACAGCAAGAATTTAACTGGTGGGATTCACAGCAAAAATGTCAGAGCAGAGGGAACCTCTTGGGTCATTGGTTTCTGTTCCCTGCTACCACAAACAGTCACCTCCCGCAGTTCCTTCCCTGACCTTTTCCAGGAATATGTTAACATGAAAATGTAGAATCCACCATCCACACACTCACACTGTATCCCCCAGCCTTCCCAGCTCTGCTGTGAGTATGGACTGAGCTGGAAATTGTGTTAAAACAGATTAAAAAAGGAACATTTCTTTGCATGGTGGGTTGTGACTTCTGCATCTTGCTGCTGCTGCTGCTGCTGTGGCCGAGGCTGTGGAAGCAAAGGGTGTCAGTGGGGTCAGAGGAGATAAATTATTGCACAACAGCCAATAAACAGAGCTCAAAGTTAGGGAGGAACAGCTTCTAACCCTGCCAAGACTGAGAGGAACTACTACCACGAGTAGCTGTGCTCATGACTCTCCCTAATCAGCCCCTCACGTCCCTGCAACTCCTTGCAGGCTGCTCCCCCTTGGGTGGCTCACCCTTTCCAAAAGCTGCTCAGGGTCACTCCATGGATGGTCAGGAATTTCAGGCTGGGCTCCAGATGAGGAGCTGGCCTTAAAAGAAAAGGTTCTGGTGGTTGGCTTGGCTGGGGAAGGGAGGTGGAAGCTCTGTGCCTGGAGGGAAGCCTGGGAGGCACTGCTGAGCTCCACTGCTCCATCTCCACCTGGAGTCACTTGGTCCTTCATCCTGACATCCAGCTTGCTGGACAGAACGTGGGAAGAGTCAGCAGGAGACTGGCCAGAGGCCAGGAAATCTGCTGGATGAGGGAAAAGCAGGAGAGCAGGGGCTGCCCAGCTCAGGGAGGAGGAGAAGGAGGAGGCTGGGAGAGACCCCAGCTCTCCCAGGGGTCAGGACAGCCAAGCAGGGCTGCCACCAGCCAAGCTTGGGGACACGTCTGTGCCCTGGGTCACCTTGGAAACTTTGTCCCAGACTCACTTCCCAGCCCACAGGCTGAGCTTCATTCAGGTGCTGGAGAAACAGAGGTTAAGGCAGAGCCTTGGAGCCTTGAGCTAAGACGTGACAGAGCAAGAGACACTCTCAGGGATTGTGTGGAACAAAATCAGCTCAGGAGGGGACACAGCTCAAGGGAAGGACATCACCTTCAACCCCTGCTGCCCCTTGGCTGTGCTGGTGACAGGGATCTTCATCCCTGGGAAGGGCTCTGGAGCACAGACCTTCTCCCAGCCAGGAGCCACCTTGTCCTGCTGGTGGCACCAAGAGCCAGCTTTGAAGGGTGACCTGCAGTAGTTTCCTTTGGGATGAGCAGAAGGTGCCTCTCACCAGGGGCTGGGAAGATGCTCCTGCTGCAGACTGGTGCTTGTGCTGCCTTCCCATGGGATTTTCCACCAGGGCTGCCTGGTTCTCTGTGGCTGGGCAGAGGCACCAGCTGCAGAGCTCCAGACACATCCCCTTCTTCCCATCCTTGTTCTCTTCAGACGCCAAGGCCCTGCAAGACCTTTTGCTGCCCACTGCCCTCTGCTCACAAAAAGCAGAAGAAAGGCTTCAGTTCCCTTCCACAGGCTGCAGATGAAGATCTCATGGGCCAGAACTTCAATAAATGCCAGAATTATTCAGCCACATTCGGAGAGACGCTCTCTTCACATCGAGCCTGTTCCTTCTTTTGTCCTCCCTTCCCACACAACCACTTTGCAGGAAGCTGCAGAGCTCAGCTGAAGGGAAAAGCTAAGCCTACTTCAGACAAAATAGCTCTGAAAAAAGGCCTGATGCTGCTGTAAAAGCCAGGAATAAAAGCCCAACCGAGGGCTGTGATGTGTGAGGCAGCTCCATTCACCAAGTCACTCGGATATCCGGGAGCTGCACACACAGATGTGATTTATTTCTCTTTGAATCCAAAAGAGCTCAGGCGGCCTCAAAGAGCACAAAATGCTCCGGGCCCGTTTGACTTTTTTTCTCCCTGTTTCTTTCGTGCTGGAATAACAAATGCAAAAGCTCACTCAAGTGAAAAGGCTGAATGAATGCAGCCAACTCTCATCCAAGGAGAGTGGAACTTCTCCTGGGTGGCACGGACCAAGCACCAGCCCCAAGCACAGCCCTGCTGGGACCACAAGCAGCTATTTTCTCCCATGTTCCTTTGTATTTTGGAGCTGGGATTGAGCTTGGCTTCAAGGTGAGAACACCTCTGAGAGGAAATCAAAGCTGGGAAGATCCTAGTGGAGACCCTGCGAACTCCTGGCTGGGACAACTTAAAGCCCAGCTGGTTTTGATGAGGAAATTGTGTCTCAAATGTGTGGTGTGAGGCAAAAATGAGATGAGAATTCAAAGCTCTGCTGTCTCCTGCTAAGGCTGGAGGGGGAGTTGTTGACCTCCAGGCTTTGGGAGCAGTCCTGGCCAACCTGGGTTTGTCCCATCCTTGGATCTCCAGAGGAAATTCTGCAGCTTCCTTGCTGCTGGTGCTCAGTTTGCAAACAGGCACTGATGTGACAGATGTGCCAAAGGCCTCTGTGCTGTGCCCTCACCTCCCTGCCTCTCTGTGAGAGGTTTGTCACAGTTTTGCTGTCTGCTCTACCTCTGAATGAATCCCATTCCTTGCTGACCTTTCCAAACTGGAATGGTGATCTCCTGCAGGCAGCAAGAGAAACACTCTGCATAGCCTTGCTCTGCTTTTGTCTCCTATTTTTTCAGCAAAAATCCCGTTTTCCTCCTTGCTCAAAGCCCCCAGGGCTGCTCTGTGGCAGGAAAGCTCTCACCTTCCTTCCACCCCACCAGCAGCCCCACGAGCTCTGTGTGTTCCCTTCTGATCCCAGCTGCCAGCCAGCTGGATGCTGCCGTGAAAAAATCCTCACACGGCCTGGGAAAGAGAGATTCTTGTCTGGGAGCAAGGAAAAGGGATTCCAGCAAGCGTGGAAAGCTCCCAAAGAAGGGTTTTGTGCCTGGCTGTGGGGCAGCAGACGTGCCTGTGGGGGCTGATCCCTTCCTGCACAGCTGCAGCTCCCGACTCCCACCTCGGAGCCAGCCTTGCCACTCTCCACCTGCATGTCAGGAATAAACCAATTTTCCACAATGGATTAAGTGCCTGGTGTGACAAATGTACTTAAAGCCAGGCAGGGAGATTCCCCTGCAAGGGAGTGTTTAATATTCTGAGTGCCTGCGGGTGTGGGGTGGTGCAGACAATGCATCCTGGGCATCCCTGGCTCTGGAAGGACACCCACACTGCTCCATGGTCCCTCTGTCCTGCACTGCCAGGCCTGAATCCTGTGCTCATGGCATCACAGCCCTCAGGAGCAGTGCTGGCAGCGTTCTGCTTTAAAAGGGACTGAGCTCCCCTTCTGTAACCCCAAATCCAAACACCTCTCCCTCTGCCTCCCCCAAGATCATCCTCTGCACAGGAAAAGGGCGAGAGGGAAATCCTGGCACAACTTTCCCCCCTCAGGTCAGTGCTGCTGTTCCTGCAGGGGCTGCTCAGGGAGGGCCAGCAGAGCTGAGCTGGGCTGGAGCTGCTGCAATTCCTTACCCTCGGAAGTCTGGAGGACCAGGGTCTTGCTGTAGGGGCTGACTCCTGACTTGTTGAAGGCCTTGACCCGGGCGCTGTAGGTGCTGTTGAAGTGCAGCCCATCCACCGTGCACATGGTCTCCTTGCCCACGTACACCTCCTGCAAGGCAGAGCCTCCTGTCAGTGCCAGGGAATGCCAGGGCTGGGAAACTGCCCCAGGGGCTGGGCATGCCCAGGGTCCCACCCTGCTCTGCCCCCCTGGGACTGCTGGATAGGGCTGCTGAGCAAAATGGGATTTGTTCCTTGGGCTGCAGGAGGTGAGGGGGGCTCTGCTCAGCTGAGATCTCCCTGGAGTTCTGTCCCCAGCTCTGGGGGATGTGGAGCTGCTGGAGTGAGTCCAGAGGAGGCCCTGGAGCTGCTCCAAGGGCTGGAACCAGGCTGGGAGAGCTGGAGGTGCTCAGCTGGAGCGGAGAAGGATCCAGGGAGAGCTCAGAGCCCAAAGGGGCTCCAGGAGAGCTGGAGAGGGACTGGGGACAAGGGATGGAGGGACAGGACACAGGGAATGGCTTCCCATGGACAGATGGGACCTTGGGAAGGAATTCCTGGCTGGAGAAGGGCAGGGACAAAGCCAGGAGAGCATCCCAAAAAACAGCAAAATAGGGAAAATGTGGGAATGAGGAGAAGCAGAAGCAGGAAATCTTGGTGTGGGAGATGCGGGGTTGAAGCAAAGGAGTGTCCATGAAAAAATGAAATAAATCTTTGTAGTTCAAGCTCTGAGGGAAATGGGATCAGTGATTATTGCAGGGCTGGAGCCAGGCTGGGAGAGCTGGGAATGTTCCCCTGGAGAGGAGAAGGATCCAGGGAGAGCTCAGAGCCCCTGAAGGGGCTCCAGAAGAGCTGGAGAGGGACTGGGGACAAGGGATGGAGGGACAGGACACAGGGAATGGCTTCTACTGCCAGAGGGTTGGCTGGGATATTGGAAGGAATATTCAGCAGCAAGCACTGACCTTGTTCTCCCCACACTCAGCCTCCTGCTCCCTCCTCTCCAGGTCCCACCCACGTCACCTTTCCTTATCCTCAACTCTGCTCTGGCTCCTGCCTGCCTGAGCTCCTTGTGGATAAATTGAGAGTGCAGTGGGCTGGTCCTGTGCCTGCTCTCAGTGGATGTGAACACGCCAGGATAATTACCAGCGTGTCGGATCAGAGAAAAATCATATTTTAATTGTGTAATTACAGCAATTTAAAGGCCCTCAGGCCTTAAACACCTCTGCTTGCTGGCAGCTGGCAAACCATGAGGCTTTTGGGCAATTAGCATACCTTGCATGAAATATTCAGCAACATAAAAATATGGATCTTCATGGACCCTAAAGCTCATCTTACTCAACTCCCTGCCATGGGTAGGGACATTGTCCACTGTCCCAGGCTGCTCCAACCTGGCCTTGGATACTTCCAGGGGCAGCCACAGCTTCTCTGGCTAACAAGATCTTCAAACTTGTTATTTGAGTTTCCAAGTCAACTCAGAGGCATTTGCACCCTCTCAAATCACCCTGTACCCCAAAGCCCCACAGCCTGTCTGCCCTGGGCAACCCAGCATGGAAGAGGGAGCTTGCAAAAAAAAAAAAACCAAAACAAAAACCAAACCAATTGTGTGGTCACCTGATGGCAGGGAATCACTGGAGGCAGAGCACCCCCTTCCCAGCTGTCCTGGGTGGCAGTGGCAGCTGTCCCCAGCAGTGTGTGCTCCAGCCCAGCCCAGCTGGGGGAACCCTCTGTCCATGGCCCAGCTGTTCCAATCCAGCTGGGGCAGTTTTCTTGAGCTCTGCCAGGACCCAGCCTCCCTCCAGGCACACATCTTCTGCTCAGGGGACACTGAGTGTCACTGATAAAATTCCAGCATCCCACTGGGAAATGCTCCAGCCAGGGGGAGGAGCCAAACATCCCCACCTGGATAAAAACCTGAGATTTGGAACACCCAGCAGCCTTTGCCACGGCATTCCCACAGGGACACCAGGCCCAGCCATCCCCACTGCACCTTCCCAGGGAAACTCCACCTTTCTGCAGGATCCCTGCTCCACCACAGCCACCTGTGCCACTGCACGAGGGCTGCAGCCACCATGGCATGGCACTGCCACCAAGCCCTGAGCCACAGGGCTCAGCTGGGATCCTGACTCTGCCACTGCCTTGCTTTTTGTATCTCTGCATTTTCATTTGAGTTCTGCTCATGCACAACTGTTCTTGCTATTGCCAGATCTGTGCCTGAGAGCCCCTTAATTTCCAAATGATAATAATTGGGAGGGAGGGGGTTTGCATTCTCCATTCCAGGGGAGGCTCCTGCCCTCCTCAGCAGACACCTGGTGTTCAAACCAAGACACCCAGGGCTGGCTCCAGGCACTTACCCTGAACTGGCCGCCGTTGCCATCGTCCAGCTCCAGGATGTATCCTTCCACCTGCACCGTGGACAGAGGGGGCTGCTTCCAGGACAGTGTGGCACTGTTGTTGTGGGTGCAGCACTCCTCCAGCTGCAGGATGGGCGGGGCTGGCACTGGGGAGGAGACTAATCACCAATTAGTGCAATTAGTGCCACCCTGGGCCATGCAGGGAGCTTTCACTGCCTCGCTGGGACGGCAGCTCAAGGGGCAGGGGAGGAAGCAGAAAGGATTCTTCTCCCACCAAGCTCCACCAAATTCCTCACCAGCCTGGTGGAGCTTTCCTGCTTTATTCCCATTTTCCAATTAATTCTGGAGAATGATGGCAGCACAATGTGCCTGTCTTGAGCTGCCTGGATCTTTCGTGCAGCCAGTCCCAAACCTGGGACATTCCCCAGAACCCTGGGTCTGGACTTATCTACAGCCCTGCTTTTCTACTCAATGAATTCACTGCAACAAAACTGGGGGGCTGAGTACCCCCTTTGGCTCCCATCAGCTGCAAGGGCTGCCAGGGCTTTTTCTGCTGTGTTTGGGAATCTTCACACGTGTCCCACAGCCCAGTCCTGCTCTGAAAAGCACAGGAAGAGTGCCAGCCTGACAGGGACACGTCCCCTGGCACATCCCTCAACAGAGCTGCTCATCCACCATCCTCATCCTCGCTGCCCAAAGTGACAAGAGCCAGTGGAAACAGGCATGGAGAACCCAGTCAAGATGAGGAGGAGCCATGGATGCCTGGGAAAAAGCTGGATTTGCTGGCAGAGGCTCAGCATTCACCCTCTGTGACTCCTTCACCTCCTGGGCTGGATCCTCCAGGCTGGCACTGGGTGTGGGATGCTTGTACCTATTGCTCTTTACTGAGGCCTCAGGGGTTGCCTTCCCTCCCCTGGTGCTGGGACACAGATTTGGGATGCAAATCCAACTTTCTGCAAGTCTACAAAACCAGCAACTGATCTGCACAGTGAGGGTGAGCTGGGAGGAGGAGGAGGGATTTGATAAGAGGAGGGTGGACGGCTGAACCAGCAGCAGATTTGTTCTTATTAATTAAAAATAACCCCCTGGGCTAAATTGCAGAAGGGAGGGCAGGAACACAGCAAAGTGAAACAGCAATCCAGCCCTCCCTGGGTTTTCTATCCAAAAATATTCCTGACATTTCAAATTAACAGCCTGGCTAACAAAGAGCAAGCACAGGCAGCTCCTCACTGCTGCCAGCACTGGCAGGGCCATCAGCTGAGGATGCTCCTTGTGGTGACAGAGGAAGAGTGTGGCCAACATCCTTCCTGTCCCTGGCCTCTGAGACCCCCTGGTGTGTGCAGACAGCTCCTGGGCCAGGAATTCCAGCTGTGATGGGAATGAGGGGCAGTGCCAGACCTGCAGCTGGTGGCTCTTCCTCCAGGCAGCTGAAGGTACAGCCCACCTTCAGTGTCCACCTGAGCCTCCCTGTGTCACAGCCCCTCTGCATCTTTGTCAGCGTCCCTGGGCTTGCCAAATCCCAAATTTCTCTTGGGCTGCAGCAGCCCTCGGTGGGACAGGAGCAAGAGCACAGGGGGAATGGGGAACAGGGAGGAAATTAAAGCCAAAGTGATGATCTAAACCAACAGTGAGGTGAGGAGAGGGAGGGCAGAGCCCAAGCTAAGTGACCTGGCTCTCTGCTTGGAGGGACATCTGGTCTGTGACAGATGCTGCTCAGCACTGAACGAACGTGGGGGTGTGAGGAGAGGTTTGGGAAAAGGTTTGGGAAAAGCCTTGTGCTGCTCTCAAAAGAGAGGTCCCAACCTGCAGAGCACTTTGCAATGCCTGGTAACTTTGTCAGAGCACTTTTTAAAGCACTAATAACTTTTTAATGCAGTGGGAGTGCATTTCCAGGCAAAGCCAAACTCCTGGCTCCCTGCTTTGGCACCCAGATGCCCAGGGATGCAAGAAGGGAGGGACATAATCAGCCCAGGGATGCAAAACACACAGGAATGGGCACAGCTCTGGGTCTGGGGTGCCCAGTCTTGCTGGGAGATGAGAAACTCTCCTTTCCTGCCCTTTCCCTGGGATGAGCTGCATGGAGACCCCCAGCAGGAGCAGAGCTGAGCTTTGGAAAGGCACTGGAAAGATCCTTACCTTTCATCTGGACAAAGTCGAGCTGGTGGATGGACTGCAGCAGAGGGGCATTGTCCAGGTTCAGGTCGAAGTCCGTGGTCATGCGGGGGGTGAGCGTCCCCTTCCCCCACTGATCCTCGGTCAGGTGCACCCTCCTGATGAGAGCATCCGAGATCTGCAGGGCAGGAGCAGCCCCAGCTGCTGTGGGATGTGTCCCATGCCTTGTCCCCACCCTGCTCTCCCTCTCCCAGGCTGGCTGGGTGTCAGGATGTCACACATCTCTCCAGCATCGCTCTGCAGTGCAGGCTCGGCTGGAAGAGGGAACCCTGGAGTGCTGGGGGCTGTTCAGTGCCAGGGTTTAGTGGCACTGGGAGCCCAGGAATTGCTGGTGGGATGCAGCTCCCCAGGGCTGCCTGTTGGTCTCTCAGTGGAGAGCCACAAACCCCTGCTCCAGAGATGCCCCATCCACTCCCTGCTGCAGCCCTCTCCTCCAGAAACGCCCCTGCCCTGCTGTGAACGTGCAGGTGATCAGAGGCACATCCTGGATTTTCTGGGGATCATCCTCCCTGGAGCAGCCCCCCAGCTCTCCCCCAGGCCCTACACAACTAATCAGGAAGCCACTGGGGTCGTTCTCCTTGATGACCTCCAGGCAATATTCCATCAGCCCCGTGGTCTGGCGCAGCTTCACCGTGCAGTGCGAGATCTGGTCCCTCACCACCTGCAGGGGACAAGGACACCAGGGTCACAGGCAGAACTGGCCAAGACTCACACTCTGAGCTCCAGATCTTTCAAAACCTGGTGAACAATCCCACACAGAATCCTAGAAAGTTTTTAAGGTCCATTCCAACCCAAACTAATCTTGTTCCACCCTCTGCCCTGGGCAGGGACACTTCCACTGTCCCAGGCTGCTCCAGTGTCCAGCATTGGACACTTCCAGGCATGGGGAGTCCACAATCTCTCTGGGCAACCTGTTCTAAGAAGCTTTTTTCAGCCCCAGATCATTAACACAAGTAATTATTCAAAGCAGGAGGGACTTTAATTAAGCCAGCTTCCACAAGCTGCCAAATGCCAACTTCCACAGGTCCACAGCTGCCCTGGCCCTGGTCTTGCTCAGGTCAACTTCCTTCTTCTCTTACACGTTTTCTATTTTCAGAATAATCTTTCTTTAGTTTACTTAGGGAGAAGAGCATCTCATTTTAACTAAATATCAACAACTATAAACCAACCAACCTTAATTCTCTCCTCTCCCCCCTACCCAACCACCAGCTACCAGCAGGGGAGGGGGAGAAAGGACTGAGCCAAGTCTTTTTCTTTTCCAGCCAGGTTTTGGGGCTGGCTCTGGGACAGCTGATGGTCTCTGGGTGAGGAGTGACCCTGGCACTGCTCTTTCTGAGAGGGATGAACACAGCACTCCCCCAGCCCCATCCCTGAGGATCTGTTTGAGATGCCCATCAGCTGCAAGGACCACGCTGCAGAATTCCCTCTGCAGGATTCCCTCTGCAGAATTCCCTCTGCAGAATTCCCTCCTTTTCTCACTGCCTGAGGATGAGCTCTGAGGGAGAGGAGATCAATCAATCGATCCAAGCTCTGCCTGGGGCTGCCCAGGCTCCACATCAAGGCCCCTCTTGCACTCTCAGCTCCTTCCCCAAGGGATCACATTCCCACATCCCAGCACAGGAGCACCAGTGTGTGTTTTACTGGTGCCTGAGGGCTCTGCTGACCTTCCCTGAAGCACAGCAAGGAGGATGGATGCCACAAGGATTTATTTGAAAACTGGCAGCTCCTTCACACTGAATCCTGCAGGCCCAGGATTTCTGCTGCAGGAGACTGCCAGAGCAGCTCAGGAAGAGAGATTTTATTCTTAGACAAACATCCTCAAGCGCTCATGGAAGATTTTTTATTTTCTACTCCTGGAAGAGCTTTGCAAAAGCTGTGTAAAGCTCTCCACTAGCCCTGAACAAAGCTGTGCAGCTCCATGGATTGCAACAGTGAGTTTGAGCTCTGAGGATGAGCTGTGCAGCTGCAGCAAGGTGGGAAAAGCTGCAATAAACAGGGATGAACATTCCTGGGAGCAGGGGAAAGGAAGGAACCTGGGCTTTGAGGGGGGGGTGATTCCTGCAGGGCAATCAGTGCCATCACGTGCTGGTTAATTAAAATTTAATCACCTCTACTTAATCACCTAGCAGGAAGAAGAGAATTACCAGTCTTGCAGCTTAGAAGCACAGATTCATCCAGGTTGGAAAAGCCTTCTGAGATCACCCAGGCCAACTGTTCCCTCAGCACTGCCAAAGCCACCACTGACCCCTGTCCCCAGGTGCCACATCCACATGGATTTTAAATCCCTCCAGGAATTTATATATTTATCCCTCCTGAGCAGCCTGTGCTAGGGCTGGACACCTCTTTCCATGAAGAATTTTTCCCTAATATCCAATCCAAACCTTCCCTGGTGTCTCTTGAGGCTGTTTCCTTTCCTCCCATCCCTTGTTCCCTGGGAGACAACATCACTGCTTGTGTGAAATGCCATTAAACCCTCTCCAAAACAGCCCCAGATTTTTAGGGAGCAGCCATTCCTTGCTGCTTTTAGCAATCCCAGCCTGGTGTTGCCGGGCTGTGGCAGGGGGAGGCTGGAGCAAGGCTGGGAGCTGGGAAGGGGGTGCAGGGTGGACGAGGCAGCAGAGGGAGCTCCCATATTGCTCCTCTGGACAAGGATTTTGGCCAGGGGCTTGTGGAGATGCTGGGTGGCTCTGAGAAGGACCTGCCCACGCTGGTTTTGGCCTCAAACTCTGTTGTTGTTGGGGTGGGGAGTTCACTGAATGCCAGTTTCTAACCCTTGAGTGCCCTGGAAGAGCCCTGCTGGGGCCAATCACACAATTCCAGGCTGGTCTGGGGTGGAGGGGATCTTCAAAAGCCTTTCAGTCCCACCCCCTGCCATGGGCAGTGACATCTTCCACTGTCCCAGGCTGCTCCAAGCCCCATCCAAACTGGAACACACCCAGGGATCCAGGGGCAGCCACAGCTTCTCTGGGCACCCCCTGCCAGTCCCTCCCCACCTTCCCAGGCAGGAATTCCTGCCCAATATCCCACCCATCCCTGCCCTCTGGCACTGGAAGCCATTCCCTGTGTCCTGTCCCTCCATCCCTTGTCCCCAGCCCCTCTCCAGCTCTCCTGGAGCCCCTTCAGGTCCTGTAAGGATAAAGCAGAGCCAACAGCTGGTCCTGGAGATCCCACTCCTACACTGGCCTTCCTGAAAGAGGGCAAGCCCCTGGATTTCCTTTCTCAGCAGGGATGCTCAGTCCTCCAGGGCAGCATCCAGGAAAATGGACAGACACTAAATGAACCAACCTAACCTTCTGCAACTAAAGAATGAGGACATCTTAGTGGATAAAAAAGCTGATGTGGCAAGAAAGAAGAAGCAGAAAATTGCTGACAGCCACAGGGGTGTCAACCCAAGCAAAATGACACTCACAGGATCAGCCAATTAGATGAAGAAAAAGAAGTGAGCTTGCCTGGTGGACAAAGCAGAGCTGCAATCAAATAATGCATGACTGTGATGAGGTAAATACAAACAATGTTCAGAAGCACAATAAACTGCTTCTGTTTGAGTCACACTGAACTGTGCAAGAGTCCTTTTGTTTCTCTCCACACCCAGAAGGTGCAGTGGGGGTGCAAAGCAGCCCCTTGGCTCCCTGTGACCCCTCCTGCTCAGAGCTGTCTGCTCCTGAAGGGATTCTGCCTGTGTGGATGTTTCCAGACAAAACCAGCCCTGTGGGGTCCAGACCTGCCCTTAGAGCACATCCTGACCCATCCCCAGCACTGCCAGGGCCACCACTGACTCAGGTGTCACATCCACAGGGATTTTAAATCAGAGGTTTTGCATTCTCTGCCTGATTGGCAAGTGAGGGATCCCACCTGGAATGCCTGGAAAAGCTCCTGGAGACCCCCTCTGTGGGGAAATGCACGTGCCACCAGGAAGGCAGCAAAGATGGGATTGCTGGAACAATCTTCTTATCTTCTTTGCAGCTTAAATCTCTGTCTGGTTTGCCCAGGATAATGAATTTGTGAAGCCCTCCCTGCTGGAGCTGATGCTTTCCAAGTATTTCCAGCAGAATTGCCATCTGCTGCCTCCAGCCACACACCAGCTCCAGGAAACAGCATTTGCTGGGTGAAGACGTAACAAAAGCTTTTTTCTTTTTCTAGAAAGGTGGTCAAAGACCAGAATTCTGGTGGATTCTCTATCATTGGAGGCTCCAAACTCAGGGCAGCCTGCTCCAGGTGAATCCAAAGCTGCAGCTCTGTCCCAGCCCTTCTCTAACTTTGATTTCCTCAGGGATCCAGCACCGTCCATCTGGAGAACCAGGGCATAAATCATAAATTTTAATTTCAGCATCTCTACAGCACAAAAGTAGAAATGCACATTGCCCTCACCAGCACCAAACTGCTTTTAAGGCAAAAATTGGGATCTTTGGTTGGGATCTGGTGGGGCTTTGTGGCTTTAAAGGAGAAATGGGATGCACACAGGGCAGAAAATTCCATCAGTCACTTTGATCACTAAAATTAAATAGAAATAAGACATCAACATCTCTCACACATTTGAAGGCCTGGTCTAAACCCAGTGGGGTCAGTAAAGCTAAAATATTTCCCACATGGCCTCAAGCCACTTGAATCCTGTGATTCTTAATCCCAGAATCCTGGGATTCTCCTCATACATGAGGGATTTCTCTGCCCTGGGAGCCCCTGTTACCCCAGTAATGCAGAGTTTGGTGATGGAGAGAGCTGGAAGGGAAATCTGGGAGTTCCTCAAGCCTTGGACTCGTGCCAGAGCCTGTGCTGGGCTGAGGGGCAGCCTTGGGAGGCCACAAAGGACAGGATGCACCACATTCCCAGAAAAACCCAGCACATCCACGTGGGTTTTGGACACATCCAGGGATGGTGATCCCACTGCTGGCCTGGACAACCCTTCCCATGAAGAATTTTTTCCCTCATATCCAATCTAAATCCCCCTGGAACAACTTGAGGCTGTTTCCCTTTGTTACCTCAGAGAAGAGACTGACCCCAGCCTGGCTCTTCAGTGGTTTTGAGGAGATTTGGGAAGCTCCATGCATTTTGTTTGTGGTCACTTTTACCAAATACCATTTCCCCCCCCTCTTTAAGTGCTAAATAAGGCAACAGCCAGAACCTGGCTGTTAATTCCAGCCTATAAAAAGGATTTTTTGTGCACTCACAGCAGTTCATCACGACCTTAAAATAGGACAGTTCTTCCCAGAGCTTTTCTTCCCTGAGATGACATTAACTATAATTTGCATTTTAATACAGCTCCTAGAAGGCAATAACATCTCCACTCAGCTCTACTTAACTCTCTTCCTCCTTTTTTTAGAGCTTGGGTGGGTAACAGATTTCAAGGACTCAACCTGGGATGAGGCTGGGAATGTCACACGGAGGGCACGGATCCTCCTCACCCTGGGTCACCTGCAGGGCCCAGGGCATGGAGGGTGGTGTCCTGTGCTTCCCCACGGAGCTGCACACCCAGATGGAAAAAATCCCAGATGGAAAAATGGCCAGGACAGACCCTGGCAAGGTTGGAATGTGCTGAATCCCACAGGCAGAGCTTTTTCCAGGTGGGTGTTTCCATGGTGATTCGGGAGAGGAGGCTGAGGCTGGAGCTGGGAAAAGCAGAGACTCTGTGTCAGCACCACCAGGAACCTGATCCAACAGGGAAAATCCTGACTGCAGCCTTGAAGAAGGAGCAGCATTTCACCTCTGGAGATCCAGTGCCACGGACAGAAATCCTTGGTGAGTGTTTTCTGTGTAATCTGCTCTCCTGGGAAATGTGAACAGCCAAAGCAGCCTGGAGAAATCATGGAGCAAAGGCATCCCATGGCCTGAAGGCTGGAAAAAGGCTGGAATGGTCCCTAATGCTGCTGAGAGCTTCAGGAGGGGCACCCAGAGCTCAGTCTGTGTGTGTGGAGAGCTGAGGTGAGTTTTTTTTCCTGGGAAAACACTCCAGGGAAACCTCTGTGCCCTCCTCTGCTGGAGGACATCATCCCTCAGGAAAGACCCCAGTGCTCCTTTGGAAAGCAGGGCCAGCACTGAGAAGGACACACAGGGAGGTCTGTCCCCAGTGCTTCTCCAGACGTTTTTTTAAATCCCAGGTTCTCAATCTTGGATCTGGCCGTGGCAGTGGGAGGCTGGAGGAAGGCAGGGAGATGTCCCTGCCCAGCTCGTGTCCTCACAAGCCTCTCCCTGCTCTGGAGTAATGAGTGCTGGCCTGGAATCAGGCCTGGATTTGTGCCTGCCCCCATGGAATGTGTGTCAGGACAAAGCAGGGCAGTGCCAAAGCCAAGCTGACCCCAAATCCAGGCGCCACAGAGATGGGAACTCGGGCTGGGAGCGTCCTGAGAGGTGCCTGGGGCCCTGTGCCAGGGGCTGGCTCTGTCCCCCTGTGCCTCTCCTCCTCCCTCCCACGGTGCCAGGGTGGCCAACATCCCACTGGGCAGGAGCAGCTGCCCAGGGAGACGCCAGGACAGCAGCCAGGACACTGCAGGGCTCCCTGGCACTGCCAGGGCTCTCTGGTCACTGTTGTCACTCCTCCCCTCAGAGGAGACGCTCCAGGACAGGGCAGTGACAGGGGGCACACAGGACAGGCCTCCTGTGGGAAAGGGTGAAGCTCCCAGCACAGGTCAGTGGCCAAAAGTGTCCTGTGCTGGTGTGAACATTGCTCAGGACAGGCCTGAGGACTCGCCCTGCTCACAATTCCAGGGAAATCACAGGCCAGGGAATCACAATTCCAGGGAAATCACAGGCCAGGGAATCACAATTCCAGGGAAATCACCTCTTTGCAGGTGGAAATGGGCCCAGGGTCATGTCAGAGTGAGTGTCAGTCACTGCAGCTTCACCCACTCCAGTGGAAGTTTAGATGAGCTATGAGGAGGGAATTCCTGATGTGAGGGTGGGCAGGCCCTGGAATGGAATTCCCAGAGCAGCTGTGGCTGCCCCTGGATCCCTGGCAGTGTCCAAGGCCAGGCTGGACATTGGGGTTGGAGCAGCCTGGGACAGTGGGAGGTGTCCCTGCCCATCCAGGGGTGGCACTGGATGGATTTAAGCTCCTTCCCAAGCCAAACCATTCCATGATCCTGATTCTGACTGGATGAGGCTCCCACATCTACCCAGGCACCACGGAGCTCTTCCTGCCCTTCCCACGGCATGGGAGCTGCAGGGAGGGAGGCTCCAGGGCACATTCCAGGGTCAGGCACAACCCCAGGGGCTGTTTCTTGCTTTAAGGAGCAGCCCTGGCCCAGGGAAAAGCCCATGGGATAATGAGGGGGGATGGAGGCCACAGGGCAGGAGCAGACACTGGGATCAAATCCATGGATTCCATGGACAGGAGCAGGCAGTGGGATCAGATCCATGGATTCCATGGATGAGACAGGAGCAGGCAGTGGGATCAGATCCATGGATTCCATGGACAGGAATATGCAGTGGGATGCAGATCCATGGACAGGACAGGACAGGAATGACAGATCCATGGATTCCATGGACAGGAACAAGCAGTGGGATGCAGATCCATGGATTCCATGGACAGGAAGGAGCAGTGGGATGCAGATCCATGGATTCCATGGGCAGGAGCAGGCACTGGGATCAGATCCATGGATTCCATGGACAGGAATATGCAGTGGGATGCAGATCCATGGACAGGACAGGACAGGAATGACAGATCCATGGATTCCATGGACAGGAACAAGCAGTGGGATGCAGATCCATGGATTCCATGGACAGGAAGGAGCAGTGGGATGCAGATCCATGGATTCCATGGGCAGGGGCGGGCAGTGGGATACAGATCCATGGATTCCATGGACAGGAGCAGGCAGTGGGATGCAGATCCATGGATTCCATGGGCAGGGGCAGGCAGTGGGATGCAGATCCATGGATTCCATGGGCAGGAGCAGGCACTGGGATTAGATCCATGGATTCCATGGGCAGGAGCAGGCACTGGGATCAGATCCATGGATTCCATGGGCAGGGGCAGGCAGTGGGATGCAGATCTATGGATTCCATGGACAGGAAGGAGCAGTGGGATGCAGATCCATGGATTCCATGGGCAGGAGCAGGCAGTGGGATGCAGATCCATGGATTCCATGGACAGGAGCAGGCAGTGGAATGCAGATCCATGGATTCCATGGGCAGGAGCAGGCAGTGGGATCAGATCCATGGATTCCATGGGCAGGAGCAGGCACTGGGTCAGATCCATTCCTCCAGCCAAGGCCTGTGTGGTTGTGCTGAGCAGGGAGATTGCTTTGTGCTGCCTGGCTTTGTCAGAGTTTAATTAACCGTGCCCTGAAGGGACGAGGGGGACGGAGCCCACCAGGCCCTGGGGTCCCCTCTGTGCCGTGGCTCTTTGGGGTCGTGCTCTGCTGGCACTGAGCTCTGATGGGCTCAGCCCCACAAAGCTGCCATTGTCCCTCTCCCTGTGGAAATGCCCTCGTGCTGCCCATGGCCTGGTGGCCTTTTCCCTCATTTTAGGCAGGTCCAGGAATCCCTCTGGGAGCCTCCTGGGTGGCCCAAAGCAAGGTCAAGAGACACAGAGGCAGAACAGTGAAAAGACCTCGGGACAGGGACCTTGGAATCCTAAATGTGGGTGTGACACCCCTCAGCTGGACTCCAGCACTGATGGCCAGGGTGCCATCAACCCCCTTTGTCCAGCAATTCTGGGCATGGCTGTGCCTGTCCCACTGCTCCTTTGCTTCCCTTCCCAGCCCCACATCAGCTGGAAGAATGTGGGGTGGTGACAGCAGGAATGACACAAACCAGGAGCCCGTTCCCACAGCTCCCACTGAGCTGCACCTCTGCTCCCCAACACCAAAAATCTCAGTGCCACCACCACCCCGAGGCCATGAAAGCAGAGAAATCAGACCCAATCCTGCTCCTGGTGACAGCTCATGGCACCAGGTGGATCAGGACCTCAGCAGAAGTTACAAGCACTCCTGCAGGATCATTCCAGAAGCTTGGGAGCAGCGTGGACATGAACAAAGTCATTTTCCACGCTGTACACGTGGTTCTGCTGCCCTAAGGACTAGAAATAAACCCAAAAATTCAGTGGGAACCACGTGGAGGAAGCAGCACTTTGTCAGGGACATGCTGTGAATGAGCCAGGTACATGCAACAGGACGGAATTCACGTGGGAAAGGAGCAGCTTCCCAGCGACCTCCCCAAAAACCAGCACCCCAAACCCTGCAGGAACTCTCTGACCCCCCCAGGCTCACCTTCAGCTTGTGCTCATGCTCCTTGTTGACCCGGGACAGCAGCTGGGCTTTCCTTCTGTTGAGGGCGTCGATGAGGGCGTCACACTGGGCCACCAGGCACGCCTCGAACTCCACACTGTTCTCCTGTGGGGCACAGAGGGATTCAGAGCCCAGGGAACATCCCCAGCCTGCTGCAGGGCTTCCACTCCCACCTGTCCCTCCCCTGACAGGGAAGGATTGTCCTTTCAGTCCCTGTTCAGTGCAGAGGCAAACGGGGCTCTGGGCTGTTCTCCCTCTCCAGGTTGTTCTTTCCTGATCAGCAATTTCTGCACTCCAGCCTTTGCACCAGCCTGGCCTGAGGGAGAAAGGCACCAAAGAGCCTCCAACACAGAATCAAGGCTCTCTTAAAGATAATTCACCCAATCAGCACCAAGAACGTGCATTATTTCTACTTTTCTACCAATAACTGACTCCATTTCTATTCACATAACACTCACTGTGGCAAATTCTGACCAATCATCCCCAACACTGCAGAATGTGGAGGAGATGAAGGAGGAGGAAGAATCCCAAAAACCACAAGGATCCTCCATCTTGTCTTCATCCACTGACCATTCTAACAAACCCAAAAATCTCCATTTCTCACCCTGTGATAAATTACACATTATGCCATTATCTAATTTACATCCTTGAAAATTCTNTTGTTTCAGAATTCAATAGTGAGAGTTTTACTGGAGCAGGCACACATTTTATAGTGTGTTTTGCAGTCTAGAAACGGATTGGTTAACTGAGAATGCAGTGAGCTAATTGGTGCAGGAAGGACCAGCACCCTTTGGTAAAGATCTTAGAACATCACCTGTATCACACTGGGGCGTTTGGACCAACACCAGATGCTAAGCTTGTTTAAATTCTTTTCTCATGCTTTTCCCAGGACCAGCCTGGGAAAGCTTCAACTGCTTCTCCCTGATCACTGGCAGCATCCCACGATGCCACAAAGGTCATTTTTGCACGTGCAGCTGCACCACTGCCAGCCAGGAACCCACAGCACTGGACGTGTGTCACCCTCGTTTTTCAAGTTTTCTGAGGTACTTTCTGAGGTTTTTCAGAGTTCTTAGTTCTTTCTCACACACGGGTGTTGTCATCAGAAGTTTGTTTTTGATAAGATGAGGTTATTTCCACACTTTCTCTTGGTGTGGAAAACAACTGATGGGCAGTTGTCTTGAGAGGTGTCAGCCTTCTTCTCCAGTCCCTGCTCTGTGTGGAAATACTATAAATTTGGAGTCAGATGTTTTAATAAATAGTTTTTAACCTTCTCATCAAAGAGTGTCCCTGTGTGTCCCACAGTGACAGACGTGGGTCGTGGCAAACGTGGTGGTGGCAGGTGAGGAACAGGTTTGGATCCACCCATGGCAGAGAAGGGAAGGGTTCAGGACTCTGCTGGTCCCCCCCTGACACCAGGAGCAGCAGCTCTCAGGGCAGGGCAGAGCAGCAGGGAGAGATCAGGGGGGTGATATGGAAAATGAGGGGTGGGTTCCTTTGGGAGAGCACCCACCAAACCAAGCTGGGGAAAAGGGATAAGGGATGGCTCACCCTGGTTCAGAGGAATGAGGGATTTATTTGTCTTTCCAAACAAGTTTTGGGTCTGATATAGATAAAACTGGCACTGAGATAAAGGAAATAACAGGAAGGTCTCCACTGATTGATGAATGGGAAAAAGGTATTTGCCTTACAAACAAACTGCAGGTTTGCTTATAAATGAAATTGGATATTGAAAGATGAAAGAAACAATGGGAAAACCCATTAATTCCATAAGAATTAAAAATTAAAAGGGAGGGTTATGCATTAGAGGGGAATCTTAGGGAAATCTGGACCTCTAAAGTCCCTCAGCCAGTGGGGAAAGAGAGAGGGAAACAAGGCCAGGAAATTGGGATAAAAAGGAGGCTGCATCCTCCAAATGCTGGAGACACCCCATGGGAATGTCCCATGGCCTCTGCTTTTATTGGAATAAAGTCAAAGGACTCCTCTGTCTCGTTTTGGNTTCAGCCAGTGGGGAAAAGAGAGGGAAACAAGGCCAGGAAATTGGGATAAAAAGGAGGCTGCATCCTCCAAATGCTGGTGACACCCCAGGGGAATGTCCCATGGCCTCTGCTTTTATTGGAATAAAGTCAAAGGACTCCTCTGTCTCGTTTTGGACATTTGGACCTCTGGTGTTGGTGGGGTAATTTTCCTGACAGGGTGGGAAGGGGCAGTTCCTCAGCCTGGAGACCCCATACCTGGATTTGCTGCACCATGTTGCGGAGCTGGACCAGGAACTCCTTTGCCTCCTTGGCTCTGTCTGACAAACCATTCAGGGCTTGGGAAAGCTGGCTCTGCAAGGGAAGCAAAGAGCAAGGTCATCTCCATGTCCAGGACTCATCCACCCCCCTGGATTGTGTGGGATTTGGGCTGGGGATGGGCTGCACCCAGCACTGCCTCCAGCATCCCACCACTGAGTGCCTGAGGGCCAGGAGAGGAAAAACAGGGTTAACTGTTATAAATACATATTATAAAATTGGCTTTTTGCAAATATTAAAATGAATGCTCTATGTATAACGTTAGAAAACTTTGCTGTATGAATATAGTTTCTTTTATTTCTGCTATTAGCAAAATTCAGAAATAGCAGTGGGATAAATATATTTTTCTTGGGTTTTAGCATGGTGATGTAAAAGCTCTTGTTCGTGTAACTAATTCAGAGAATGGTAAAAGATAATCAGGAAAATTCTTCACATTCTTGGATTATCCTATCTGGATGAAGATGATGATGGACAGCCGAAGCCCCAGGGAAGGAATTTATTGATCATCCATTATCAGAGAGTTAGCAGACATTGAAATGTTGATTTACAGGATGGAATGGGGGCAGGTCGGGGGAACTCAAAGGAATATTTTTGAAAAATGTGTAAGGGCCTATGAATAAGATGTTGGTGCATTTAAAGAAGTGTCTCTGAGTTAGGGTGTGCTCTTGTCTGAATGCCAAGCA
>VZTB01002466.1:1616-19656 GCA_013397245.1 Thryothorus ludovicianus
CATTAAATTAGATTCCAAATTAATATGAAAGAACAAGAAATGGTGAACTCATTTTAGAAATGTTTCCCAAGTCATTATCTTTCTTCTTCACGCATGAATCTAGAGAACTATGAACAAAGCATTGACATTATCATTTTTTTTGCCATTGAAACACATATTAGCTAAGTGCTGGCATTGAAAAATCCACTAGTTGCTATCAGAAATGGCTACATAATGGAAAGATATTTGGGAAGTATGTCTTTCAGTTTTAAGATACTGACTTTAAAAAATCTGTTTGCTTTATAGTAACTATAAGGTAGGTTTGTGATTTAAATTATTAAAAAAAAGGATTTTCCAAACATATGTCACTAATTTTCTGTCCTCCAGCAGCAATGACAGAACTTGAAACAGCTTACTATATTCAGAGGGATGAACAAAAGCTAAAACAGGTGGGAAGGGTCAATTATGCAGTTTAAGTCAGAACATAGGCTATCCCTAATTTCTCCTCCTACTTCATGTCCAATAGTGGTTTAATTAGAACAAGGAAATAGTTTTACTCAATTGTACTGATATTCAGAAAAAATATATTTCTCAAAGCCCTGCTAAACTTTTAAATGACACGTTTAAATTTCAAATTTTAATCTTATAAAAGGATTAAGAGTTTTTCTGGTATAATATACACAGTTTTCTGACAACCACGTACATGCTGTAACATTTGCTCAAGCTGAGCATATCAGACCTTAACCTCCTACATGAAAAAAAGTGACAAATTTCCCTGAATTGGTCACTATACTGACACAACTGCCTGAAAGCTCTCATACCAAAAGGAGGAACACATTCTAAGTGTGGTTATCTTTTTTCACACACAGAAAACACCATAAAGCTTGTGAAGTTAAATTATTAACAGCAATATTAGAAACATGTCATCACTGATGTACTTCAAAAACTGGAAGTCAATGTTTCAGCATGCTATAACCTAACAGATTAGATAAAAAAGTGCAGCAAACAGAGGCATTCAGGTTTAAAAATTGGCCCTCGATGGAAGCCCAGAAGATAGATTCTGCTGTTTGAACCCTGCATTGCAGACTAAGACACAAATATGACTTTAAATTTTGGGACAGTAGTGTGAAGACAGGAGTACCAGCATGAGTCAATTTGTACAGATACTCCCTTGATGCGAGCAGGTTACCCCAAGGTTTGGTTGGGCTAGTGAGTAAACACAGAGAAGAGTTACTCAACAGAGCAGGATCAGGCTCCTAACTGCTGGACCGGAAGCTACAGGGTGTTGCTTTGTCATCTTGTTTTCATCAGCCTCATTCAGGTCTAGCAGCTAGATTGAGAGATATCACACATTATTTGGAGACGTGACATGTGCTGCAACATTTTACTACTACCCAAAGCTGCACCCAAAGTTTAACACCACCACCCCAGGGTGTAATCTCTGATTTCCCAGAACTTGCAGAGATCATTCAATAAACTAGCCCGAAATAAGGACATTTAGGATTTTAACTCATGATTTTTTCTTTTCCTGAGGGAAGAGACAATCGCTTCTGTCTTTGATGGGGGAAATAAATACTAAGTTGAAGCCTATAAGCAGGCTGAATAAAGGCTATCCTGTATTGCTAATGCAGTAGAAGGTTTATAATATGAGCTCTGGTTCCAACTAGGGAAAAGAAACCTAAACCAAAAAGAAACAAACCCTCCCAAATATTTATTGTAACATTCAAAACTTGACCCAGCATTGATGGTCAGATATATGTCCAGATAAAAGAAGGTATTAACACACATCATGCAAAAGCTGGGATTGTATCTTATATTCACACACTCAATCAAGTCCTAATCAAATATTCAGATCAATAAGAAAACTTCCTGAA
This sequence comes from Thryothorus ludovicianus, assembly GCA_013397245.1. NCBI lineage: Eukaryota > Metazoa > Chordata > Aves > Passeriformes > Certhiidae > Thryothorus > Thryothorus ludovicianus. The sequence goes on from VZTB01002466.1 coordinate 3,470, forward strand.
ATTTGGAATCATGCCAGAATTTATTATTTGTAAATTAATCTGCTTAAGGATTTGCATCATTTAACTGCAAAAAAAAATTATTACAGACTAAAATACTATCTTTGCAGCATTAGAATTAGAATGCAAATAATTTTATAAAGAATGATAGACACTATAACTTACCAATATCATCAAAGTTAACGCTTTACAAATCAGATTTCTGCTTCAAGCAGTCCTCAAGTAACTAGGTAAGAAGCATTTATTAATACTATATGCAGTTCCAGGAGAGTTTTATTTCTTGTGAGGAAGTTTTATTAAAATTCAGGGCTGGGGGAGGTGAGGGGAACAGAGAGGAGGGAATTAGTATAACCAACTCACAAAGTGAAAGCTGTATACTTTGACTAGACATTCTGGCATTTCAAAAAGACACTCTTTGGAGGTACAAAGGTTCCCTTTCTTCTTCTAAGGAAAAATGCAGAAAGCTTTAATTTAAGTCCTGGGACACTCTAGGGAAACAGATTAAATGGGACATTATCATTGTCACGGGAGACTCTGGCAAACTCTGAGAAGGTAGTTCCCAAGCTGCTTTCTTTCAATGCTGTTTTGGATTACTTTCATTCATTACACAATATTCTACTCCAATTTTGTATCTACTTTTATTCTGTCCTGATAACTTGCCTTCTGAGCAGCAGAATAGGGTGTGACCACTTTATTCCCAGTATGCTTTCTAGTGATTGCACACTTTTTCTAGCCCAAAAGGCAGCTTGCTTTCTAATCAGAGTCAAAACTGCTGTTTGTGTGCCCAGACAACCCTTGTTTGTCCAGTACTGGTGGTAGTAGATTACACAGAATTGTACCTTGATTATACTGAATTGTCTCTAAAATTTTAATTGATCATTTTTTTAAATTTCACTGATTTTTTTACAAGGAGGACAATTTTCTTTGAGTTTAGGTGATCATCTTATCATCTTGTAATATAAATTTTCAGTGTAAGAAAAAAGGCTACAAATTAATTCATTTTTTACAAAGATTGAATCACCTGTGCTTGGTATGCAGAATCATATAAGATCTATCATTTGTATTACTATATCTGAAGCTGATTATAAGTGAAAATCATGTATCAACAAGGATTTAATGATATCTTGAATTTTCAGAAAATGTAACTGCTCTAAACTGACGTTAAACTTCAATGGTTACATTCAGAAAAGTGCTGATCACCATTTAATCTGAAGTTGAGAAGAAAAACTAAAGCCACTTTTTAAAATGGTCAGAATTTTTCATGTGGTTCCTTAGAAGTAATAGAAGGAATAATCAAGAAATGCAATAAATACTACCTGAGAAGTAGAAAATAACCTCTTTACATTGAAACATTGCAACTCTACTGTAATGGAACTATCGCCTAGCAGGACCAAAACCTTTAATCTTTCTGACATCATTCCGGTATAGTCAAGAATGGGCTGAATTGCAGTACCAGTGACAACTGACATTGTAAATACTTTATTCTAGTTGTCAACTGACTCAATTAAAAACTTCTTTTACTGGTTATGTTCTCTTACATTTTTATTTTTGGAAGTACTTATTTTTAATAATGTGCAAAGAAAACCTAAGAAATACCTAATAAAGAGAACACTCCAGAAGTAAGAACAAGTGTCTGAAGTTGAAGACAGGAGATAAAGAGAAACATCACCAGTGAACAGAGAAAAATAAATCAGGGACCAAACACAAGGTCTTTGTCTTGTTTTTATAAGAGGAAAAAAAATCACCAAATTAATAACTTCATAGTCTGCATCAGACTAGACAGGGATGGAATTTGATTTGACAACCCCACAAATGTGGACAAATATCTAATCTCTTCCTTTTGCTCCCAGCCGTAACATACAGGAAAGCTATTCACACACGTTGAAGTGCTTTATAAAGTAAGCAAGTCTTTTTGCTTTTTATAGAGAAGGGAATAGCAAAGCAACTGGCTTAAAAAGATTAGTATGGAATCATAAAAAACAGCTAGATTTCAGGGATTCTGGGAGAAGGTCAGATGAGAAGAGCAGTCGTTTAAAACTGAACATAGAAGGACAGAGTTGATACTACAAGGCATGTGCCAGAAGGCTATAAAAAGTTAGAATCCATGGTGTACTCTTGATTAGTGTGGGATATAGCCCTTTGTTCCTTGATTTAGATGTTCAGGAACACCTTGGATTCAGAGGATCAGGCAAATAGAATGCCAAGGTATTGTAGGAGCATTTTGATTTAAACAGGCCCAGGTGGTAACTGTGATTGAATTCTACTAAATAAAAACATTTTTGAAATTTATGTACCTTTCTGATTTGTTAAAACACATACAGTTCAACTATCTTATAGTCACCACTTGCAGAAATATTGCCAAGGTCACTGAAGTGTCCAATGACCAGACCTCATAAGATTCCTGTTGGATTTACTCCAAATGTATTTTAATAAGGGTTTCTACAACTTTGTGGAAATTCAATTGCTTCCTATCATTCCACATGCTCAAAATTCATATAATTTCAAAACATAACAGTATTTATATCATCTTTACACCTAAATGTAACCAATAAATTAATGTTGACAGGTTGACAATTATGAGAGGTAGTCAAAAGTGCCTGCAGGTTTTCAGGATGATCTGTAACAATCTAAGTAAAATGAATGCCAGAGAAAACTAAATTTATGACTGTATTTTCATCTAAAATTTCCTCTGAAGAAGCAATGCACTGATAGTTTCTTCCAGTGTCAGATGGAATTGTTTCTCCTTCTTGGTACAAAATTTGAAACAAGGTATTAAGTGGAGTCAAATTTTAATACAATAATCAAGAATTTAATTTATCTTTCATTCAAATAACATTCCTTCAATAAACTTTAGCTGCCTATATTTGCACAGAAAAAAATGTCCTTTCAGTCTCTGAAAAACATGATGCTCTCTCTGATGGTTGGACTGATATAAAGGACATGGACATGACACAGCTCCAGTTCTACATTATTTGAGCAGTAGGGTTGCTGTGGTTCTAGGCAATTTTAATACTTCACTGGATTTTCATAGGGTCATTCATATAGTCACTTATGTGTAAAAACAATATGAGACCTGACAGACAGGAGCTCTTTATACTAATCTACCATTATTTAAAGTCCATTGATCCATTGACTTCAACAGAGTTATTTCTGATTTATGCTAGTTTGAGTTAGTGAAGAATCAGTCCTCCTAAGTTTGCTGCGAGTGTACATATTTTCAGTAAGTTCAATAAATCTCTGTTATTCCACAGAGTTGCTGGATCCTATAAGTAAGATCTATAAATAAGATCTTGTTATCAATTATAGAGAGAATTGAAATGTACTGTTTAAATATTTTTATTATTTATCTGGATTAAGTAATCAAATTATATTAACCTGGATTAATGTATCTAATAGGCAATTATCTCTAATTAAGTAGCTTAGTTTTGTCTCAAACACTTATTTATTTGAAAACGCAACAAAAACTTCATATGATCTCCACTGAAAAAATAATTTTTCTGAAGCAGAATTACCAAACAAAAAATGTAACACCTTGTGATAAAATAAATCCTGTTCAATCTGAAAAGTGTTATGAAGTTAATTTTTTAATGAAAGCTGGTAAGTCTTGTCCCTCATTAAGACAACCCCCTGCACCATCATGCATTTTAACCTGAATATTGACAGTTTAGTTAAAACACTTACACATTAGTTACATCAGTGCTATACAGTCACTCTGTGGTTTGTAAGAGTTTTACAATTGCTAGTGCAGGTAAAGAGGGAATTTTTCAGGACTCAAATACCAATAATAACTATAGAGCTGATTGTGGAACTGTCTTCATTGTGGCCTACATGTTTTCAGCTTGCTCTAAGTGTGTAGACACAATAAAACTCCCATATATTTTGGGTAAAAGCTAGGATTACAGCCAAGCAGAAGCTCTTCCTGGGGGGGATTCCTCATCTCCAACTGACATTGCCATTTAGCAACAGAATGCCATAACTTGCCTATGTATTTGAACCCAAACTGAATATTAGATAAGCTAAGAAAATTCCACTTCTTTCTAACAATACTTTGTCATCACCATTTAAACCTGCTCTACTGCCACCCCTTACGCTAAAGCAGTTAGCCTTGTTGGCTAGGATAGTTAGTTTTCTTCATAGTTGCCGTCATGGGACTATGTTTTGAATTTTTTATGAAAATTGTATTAACTATTGTCAAGTAGGGCTTACGCAGCACCAAGGCCTTTTCTGCTCCTCACTCCAGTGGGGAGACATATCCAATGGCAGATGACTCCAGCTGACCACAGAGATATCCCGTTCCACGTGGCATCGTGCTCCACAAGAAAGTTGAGGAAAGAAGGAAGAATCTCCGGAGTGATGGCATTTGTGGTCCCAAGTCACTGTTGGCATGTGGTAGAGCTGTGCTTTACTGGGGGTGGCTGAACATCTATGTGTCCGTAGGAAGTAGTGAACAAATTCCTTGTTCTTTGTTTTGCTTTGCTTGCACGTACAGCTTTATTTTTTATATTAAACTGCCTTTATCTCAACACATGAGTTCTCTCCCTTTTGTTTTACAGATGTTCATCATGCCACCAGGTCTTTTGTGGCTGAGGAAAAGCAGTAGTGAAAGAAGTAACTGGATATTCTAACAAATAAAAATGAGCCTGCAAGTGATCTCCACCTCCTGACTAGGGGTAGATAAAGTATACCATCTCCAGTCAACATACAGACTAGAGGGTGTAATCACAAGTTACCTTGCTCTCCCACTCAAGATACCTGTGTTACCTTCTGAAGATCTGTGATGCTGTTTATGTTTGCCTTTTTTTTCTTTTACATGCTCTCTGTATTCTTCACACATATATTTGTAACTCTGTCACCTATTGTATTAGTAGTTGGTTTTCACAGTACTTTTCTATGACCCTTCCCTAAGCAGACAGATTCCAAGAGGTATGAGGCTCTGTTCTTTCTTGGTTCTTTTTTGGGAACCAAGGCCAAGAACAACTCTTTGAAGTATATTCTCATGGACAAAGTACACCCAGTGCTGAAGGGGGGCTCCAGAGAAGTGGGCTTGAACTGGGGGGGAATTTTATCACCACATGTCCTCCTAACTGGTGCTTTTTATCAGTTTTGCTAATTTTCTAAAACCTATAAATTGCACCCACCCCTGGGGGAGTGGGCTTTTGTGGACATCTTTCCATAACTGCTTCTGGAGGCCTCCAAATAAAGATCACCTTTTATATTACCTCCTTACTAAAATTATCTCAAGTTTCATTTCCAGATTGGGAAAAAGACAACATGTGAATCAAAGGAAATTTGGAAAACAGAAGAGATTTCCCCTGTGGGGCCTTGCAGAATAGACAAATAAGACAGTTGGGACTACATTCCTCCCTTTCAGGTATTTTGTTCTGATCTATCGATTTTGCTCTTTGGGGAGTGGGAATGGGGGAATGCCCTGATAGCATTTCATAAAGCTCATGGTATTGGAGACTTTTAACAAGTTTTTGGGTAAATAGCCCAAAGCCTGAATACATACTCTTGAACTGGACAGTAAAAGGAAGGTGTTCTCATTTTAGTTTACAGCTGAAATAGAAACATTTATTGCTGCTGCAGGGAATTCTTTCTCAGTTTCCTGAAGAATCAAAAGCAGAATGTATTTATGGCTTTAGCCTTTCTTAATAACAAGCCAAAGATGCTTGAGTTTGACACCTACACAGTCCTGCTATTGTCAATAGGATGCATGGAACTTGAGGCACTCATGGCCCAAAAAAGCAGGCAGCAGATTAACAATCTGCTATCAATTTAAAACAATGTGTACTCCTCCTAGTGATGGGAATTGTGCTCCAGACCCTGCCCCAGCTCCGTTGCCCTTCTCTGCACTCACTGCAGCCCCTCAGTGACTTTCCTGCACTGAGGGGCCACAACTGGACACAGCACTCGAGCTGTGGCCTCAGCAGTGCCCAGGACAGGGGGACAATCCCTGCCCTGGCCCTGCTGCCCACACCATTGCTGATCCAGGCCAGGATGCCATTGGCCTTCTTGGCCACCTGGGCACACCCTGGCTCATGTCCAGCTGCTGTCACCAGCATCCCCAGGGCCTTCCCACTGGGCAGCTTTCCAGCTTTTCCACTCTACCCCCTATCCATGGCAGGTCATATAGACAGTTTTTAACCCAGTGAACTGTACATCCATCCAAGCCACAAGAAGAGGGTTTTTCCAGGTGAAGGCTGTGGGAAATGTTGTCAATGTCTACCATGGTCCAGGTAGAATAACATCAACACTCATTGAACAACCACTCATCCACTAAGTGGGATACTTTGTCATAGAAAAAGATCAGATTGGTCAGGCAGGGCCTGCCTTTTATAAACCAGTGCTGGCTGGGCCTGATCACCTGGGTTTACTGCATGAACCATGTCATCACCCTCAAGATAACCTGTCCCATAACCTTCCCCAGCACTGAGGCCAGGCTGACAGCCTGCAGTTTCCCAGACCTACCGTTCAGCCCCTCTTGCAGATTGGGATCACGTTCATGAACCTCCACCCAACTGAGGCCTCCAGTACTGGTAAAATGCAGCTTGGTCAGAGTTTTCATAATCTCCTTCAGTACCCTTGGATGGATCCCATCCAGGTCCATACACTTGCATTAGTGAGAGGTCTAGCAGATGATTGACCTTTCTTTCCTTGGATTATAAGGGTTTATTTCTGCTCTCCTTTCCTGTCTTCCAGCTCACAGGCCTGTGTACCTTGAAGACAACTGGTACTATTATTAAAGACTGAGGCAAAGAAAGCACTAAGTACCTCAGCTTTTCCTTCATTCTCTGTCACTATGCTTCCCTTTGCATCAGTAAATTATGGAGATTCTCCTTAGACCTTGATTTGCTGCTGATGTATTTATAAAAATATTTGTTGGTCTTTACAGTAGTAGCCAGTTCTAGCTGGCCTTTGGCCCTTCCAATTTCCTTCTGCATAACCTCATGATATCTTTGTATCAATTCCTTTGGAGCTGTCTATTCCTTCTTCGAAAGGTCATAATCTCTATTTTTTTCTCCCTCTGAGTTCCAACCAAGGCTTTCTTTTCAACCAGCCTTCTTCCCCAGTGTTTCATCTTTCGGCACATGAGGACAGTCTGTTCCTGTGCTTTAAGGATTTCCTTCTTGGAGAATGTCCAACCTTTCTGGACCTATTTGCCCTTCAGGACTGCCTTCCAAGAGACTCTGCTAACAAGGTTCCTAAACAGGTCAAAGTCTGTTCCTCTGGAAGACCAAGGAGGCAGTGGCAGCCTTAGAAAAAGCAGTACTGCTGCAGGTAATCTCACACAGTGGCATACTTAGACTAGCTTCAGGGCCATGCTCACCAGAAATTCAGTTTCTCCAGCCTTCACTCAGATAGCAAAGGCATCAATGGGTTTAAAATTACCTCATTAAAAATGAAAGATTGAAAAGATTACTCACAAAATGTCAGTTACTCAAAACCTTGCTGAGTCCAGGATATTCTGGAAGCCTTGATTATGTTAAAGCTCTGTAATACCAAATTTTCTAAGGCAAATATCAGAGCCAGAGTTTTTTGCCATAACATTAGGAGTCTGAAGCACCTGGGAGGTCAGGTTTTCACCAGAAAGGGTTGAAAATTGAGCACATCAGATGATACTAAGGCACAGTTAGGTTAGTGCTAGATTGCTCTATTCTTTCTGGATCGTATCTCACCACAGGCCTGAGAAACTGGTAGTCTTGCCTAGATCAGATGCCTAGAAAATAGATCTGAAGCCCTGCAGTAGAGAGAAGAGAAGGCTTGTGGCCTCTGTTGGGATTCAGATGCTTTGTGGTCCTAAGTGAATGCCTCCACATAGATTATGTAAGGACCCAAACATTTCCACTGTGCCAAGCAGATGGCTTCTGGAAGACTTTTGGAGCAACCAGCCCCAAAATGCATCATTTCTACAGCACTGCACAGGGCAGAGCTGCACAGAAGCCATGAGCCTAACATCCTGACAGAAAATGGTCCACAGCATCTTAAAGAACTGGGAAAAAATATAAGAAGTATTTGGAATGGAAATATCTTATATTAATATATCTAATATATTCTCTTTGGTTCATAGAGAATGAAGAACATTTGGTTCCATTGATAAGCAGAAGAATAAAAAATCCTGACCTTGCAGTAGCATAAAGTTCTACAGCTTTTATTATCAGAGTGTCAGGTATCTCTGTTTTAAGTGCTAGAACAACAAAATGGTTTTGTATGGTTACAGTTGGGCGTCCCTCACAAGACAGGTCAACATAAAAAGGTTCTATATTCTGGCAAATATGTATATATGCACTAAAGTATCTATATTTTAAACTCAGACTGTATGGTCTCAAAATATCAGTTTAGAGAGAATTTAATATGAAAGAAATTTGGTGTCTTAAAATGAAAGTCGTCTTTTTAATGAAGAGTAGAATGAATAAAATGGAGGTTGAGTTCAGTGGTAATTTTTCCATGGTTATTAAGTCCTGTTGCAGAAGATAATAAGTATTAACTATTGTAAAACACTATTTCCTTGCTTCATTATTTAAACACAAAGCAGATAAAATTGTTTGTAGCATACTCTGCTCATAGGATAGTAATTTAGCTTATTTCATAAAAGATTACATCAATTGTTGTCTCCACTTTCAGAAAAGGGATTATGTACTGCATCAAGTCTGGGTAATAACTTTCCCTGTGGTTTGTCCAGCTTCATGTGATACCTGAAGGCTGAAAGCAGCAGCTTTTGCCTGTTAGCCTAGGGGCCTGAGCTACCAAATAACTCCACTTTAGCACTGGTTTGTTCTGCCCCTTCAAGGACATCTTTAAATGTTTCTTGTTGAAATGTTCTTTCTGAGGCTATCAATATATTATGAAGGTGTTAATTTGCTGATTTTGTATATCACAGGTTTATAAACCAAAGTGATTTAAATTCGAAAAAGGATGAGTTTTGCTTTCTATTTTTTTTTTCATCAGGTAAGTATCTTCGTGTAATAGAAGTGGAGAACTAAGGCAAGAATAATGTTGATGGCTTTTTTTTTTTTTTAACTGAGATTATAGCTTTCATTTTTTGCTGTTACTTTTCCCTGTGGGATCAAAGCCATGTAGGCCAGTTAAGAAATTATTTTTAGTACACATTATATTTATTCCTATGTGGAATAAACTTTTGAAATTTTTCTTTTTTTCCATTAAGCCATTTGAAGGTACTCACTAAAAAGTCTATTTCTTGTTTATTTGATGTCTCCTTATTCAGAAGCTGACCTGTTTCTGGCTGCCCTAAAGGCCTGTACCTCTTTTCCTCCACGCAGACAGTCCTTCTGAAGCTGCACCCCAGCTCAACACCCAGAGAATACTGATAGGATCATAATTGGGGATGTCAAATGTTTTGAAAATCAAATTGCTGGAGTTTTATTGATGACGAAACTTCAGTGAGATTTTTCAGATGAAATGTTAAGCCTGGAGCTAGGAATTGGAATAGGAAGAAGATGGTAGTGAAGACTGGAAACACCCAGGATAATGAGCATCAAACACCTTCCACTAGACCATGGCCCATTTATGAAACAACCAATCTGCATCTAAGCCATTTGAAGTACCTGAAAATAGAACAAAAAGCTTAATTTTTCTATTTTCATACCAAAATCTGTATATTGTCAAGGTGGATGAGACTCCCTGGGCTCTCCTAAGTTTCCGGCTTCAAACTTGAATATCCCAGAAGGAGTCTGTAAGGGTTATAATATTTATTTTGTCATTCTGAGGCCAAATGGCATGACCAGTCCAGTCTTGGACATGTTCTCCAAAGGGCAGCAGCCAAACTAGCAAAACTAGGAAGGATCCCTGGCACATACTGTTTTCAGACTGGGCTTAGACAACATCTGAGAAAACTGCAGCAGCTTCGTTGACTTTGCTATGGACAAATTATATATGCCAGTCCTTGCCCCAGTCCTGTTTTATCTAGTGTTATGACATACCTACCTACCTACCTACCTGTATATTTATCTGTGTACAAATATCTGTACACTTTGTGTACTGAGTATGTAACAGTCTTTATGCTGGAGTACTGAATGAGTACAATCCATTGCATTGCCTTCCTCTCCTGCTTCCAGGAGTCTCTCTGATTTCATTCATCATCTTTTAGTTCTGCAGCATGAGAGAGAATAGTCAGTTTCTGGAAGTTAGCTGTGCAGTATATAAATTCACACAGGAGTAATGTATACATGAACTACAGAATAATAGAGGCCTCAACCCATACAGGTTATTGAGATCTCCAGGTAAGATAGTGGTCCTCAAGGCACTGGGAGGTCCTTGTACCTTTGCTCTGACCTACAGAGAAAGGGTAAGGAAAAAAGTTATAAATATTAAAACAAAATTAGACACTGAGGTTGCTCAAAGTTCTTCCCCAAATCTTATTCCTTTGAAAAAATGCTGTTGTCACCTCTGGGGAACTATCAGAGGAAGGTAATGTTCTACTCCCTTTGAAAATATGTCCTAAGTAGCAAAGTGAAAAACACCTTTTTCTTTGGGAGCAGAAGTAAGAATTGATTTTCTGTTAAATACAAAGACATTTTTTTCTGTCCCTCTAAACAGTTAACAGAAATCTGCAAACATTACTAGTATATATATATTTCAGAAATTACAGAAATATATCTATATCATCTGACAGCTACTATTATTAATGCTGAATCTTCCTACATAAGAGAAGTTTAAAATTTAAAATGACTGCTATATTTAGCTTCAGCATATATGACTGTAAGATGGATTGTTAAGGCTACAAAAGCTATAAAAGAATATTTTGAAACAAACTAAATTAATTTGAACTGATGAACATATGTATGTACACTGTGTGCCACATATTTGTCACATTTGCTAGCAATAGGAGGGAGCTCCTGTGGTTGTTCTGCATGAGCTGTAACCAGAAATCCCATATAAGTCTGTTTTTGGGGGCTGAGGACTGGGCAGAGTCCTGTGTTTAGAAGGCTTTATTGTTAATGCAGCTATACACATAAAACACTGCATTGGAAGACACCAAGGCTGGACACTCCTATCTTTTCTATCTTCCTATCTTTGACCCCAGTAAAGGCGAGAAAATAAAGCATCATTTCAGTCAAAAAGATAATTGAACTGAGGGGCTGCTCACTCTACATTCCAGATCGACTTCTGGATACTGCTCTAACCATTACCAGTAACGCCCCAAGGTATTGTCACCTCTGAGCTTTCTCTTGAGGGTCTTTCCATGCCTCAAAAGAACAGGATTATTTGGGATTGAGGAAGGAACAAAGTGTGAATGCTGTTGTGTGCCTTGGTACAAAAAGGACTCATCTCACATAGGAAACAGGGAGATAATATGTTTTCCAATATTCATTTATATATTTAGTCAAATGGCATTTAATCAATGTGAAAAATATGGTCAACTCTAAATAATTTCGGGCAAAATGTCTCCGAAAAGGTATTTTATCTGAATGAGAATAATGTCACTTCCAGACAGGTTTCTGGGGAAGAGGATGACATAGACTTTGTCTGCAAGAACATAACTTGGGTGCATCACTTCAGGAAAGGATTGAGAGCTCTAAGTATTGAGAAGGAGAAGGTGCCTCCCTGATGAGTAGGGTGTCTAAACTGTGAAAAGGCAAAGTTTTAGATGAAGGCTTGGGTATTGGCAATTTTCCTTGTCTATCCACACACTGTAGACCCTAACTGTGGATTTCGTTATGGAAGCCACAGAAATTCCTAGCAGTTAAAAATTCTTGTAGGCCAGGCTGTATAAGAAAGATACCACTTATTGAAAAAAAGTCAAAAATGGAAGGCAAGAAAGGCAGTAACAAGAACTCAGTGTGGGCAGCATATCACAGTAATTCATGTGAAGACAGACACATTGTTTAATGAGGTAGTGTCCAAGATAAAAGGACCGAAGTATAGGAACTGAAAGCCTCTGCCTTAAACTAGCCGTAGCCTTTACAATTGTGTAGAGTGGGTGTAAAATTAAACTCTTGCGTTAAGTTAAAAAAAAATCCTACTTCACATTATATAGAATTATTACAATATATTATATACCCATTCTTCAACTACATTAGTAATTTCAAAGATGTCAGGTTTGGGAAAAAAACAAGTTGAAAAGGATGTGAGAAAAAGAGTGCATAAGGGATAATAGGAAATAATAAGGATTACACACTCTTAAACACACATGAAGTTTGTCAGTATCTTACATGGACAATAGTACCAAATGCAATATATTTATGCAATGCTTGAACCAAATGTAACATATTTATCCATAGCTCTCCGGGTAGCAGACATAATTAAAGTTATACTCAAGGAACTCTACAACCAAGGTCCAGAGTGGGCCAATGGAAGCTGCAGCCAACTGCGTGTCAGAGGAAGCATAAAATATATGGGAAGCTCCTGAGGCTGGTAAAAAATCCCCATGGTTTCATCCTTCAGAAAAATAAAGAACAAAGGATTCTTGCTTGGCAAGCCTTTTTTATGCCAAGTTCTCCCAGTCCTGCTGCTCTGCAGCTATTGCACTGTCTGCATGGGGTTTTTTCTCCATTTAGGGATTAGCTGGACCAATTTTCAGCTAGTAGTGTGACATCTTCTGAGTGGCTGCAGATTGCAAAGTGGAAACATCACCAGCAGTCACTAGTCTTAATGGACATGGCAGAAGAGAGAGCTCAAATTCATTTTAACTAGGAATAAAAAGGTGTGCATAAACATCTGATAGTAAAGTATCTGTCCACATTAAGTAAAATGGGATTTAAACACAAGGCATTTTATCAAAACCACAGAAATCTAAATCCCTTTGGGTGACTAGTGCACATGCTGTACTTTTAACAGGTAAAAATGGACATCCCTGTACTCAATGTACAATATTTATGTGACTGGAAAACTTTTTTGGCAGATTTTGTAACTACGTGGAACAAGTAAAGATAAGCAGAGAGGGCCATCATCCCTGGAAGATGCAGCTTGCCCAAAGGAAGACATATACAAACTACGAGTTAGTTACTCTAAACTGACCATATGAGTCACCATACTTTACATTTTAGGTGTTTAGAAAAGCCCTTACCACTCTGCTGCTTGTTAGAAAAGAGAAGGGAATATAGTCCAGACATAAGAGGAAAAAAAGAAGAGAATTGTTCATGTTATACAGCTTATTTTTATAACTGGCTTGATTAAAATTACCCAGAAACTAAGAAGCAGGTCAAATTAATCATATTTCTCAAGAAAACTACTATAGAAAACTGTTCACATGTCATCTCCAAGGTACTTTTCTATTAAGCCCAACTGGAGGGCATACTTTGGGGTCTGTATTTTGGACCATTTCTGATAGCTTGCCTGACTAATCCTGGCCCCGATACAAGCCTCAGTACGGCTCCTCTGCTGCTTGGCAGATTCAGCCAACCTGTGGGTCCCAGTGTGGAACTCTGCGGCAGGTGTATCATGAGACAGAAACAAAGAAAGCAGTGACTCTGGCTGAGGTAGCAGTGTTGATTTTATTGAAGGCACCCCAAGGTACCTTCTCACCTCAAAACTCCTACCCAGACAGAGCGGAGAACAACAGCTTTTTTTTCAGTGCAACAGCTTTTAAAGGGGAGTGGGGATAGGGGATGGGTNTGGGTCCCAGTGTGGAACTCTGCGGCAGGTGTATCATGAGACAGAAACAAAGAAAGCAGTGACTCTGGCTGAGGTAGCAGTGTTGATTTTATTGAAGGCACCCCAAGGTACCTTCTCACCTCAAAACTCCTACCCAGACAGAGCGGAGAACAACAGCTTTTTTTTCAGTGCAACAGCTTTTAAAGGGGAGTGGGGATAGGGGATGGGTCAAGGGGTCCACCAACCAGGACACCTCAGGGGCTGACCTGGCTGCTGAATGATAGTTTTCACAGCCAATCTACCCAAGATGGAGGGGGATTCCCCGTGTCCACCAACCAGGACACCTCAGGGGCTGACCTGGCTGCTGAATGATAGTTTTCACAGCCAATCTACCCAAGATGGAGGGGGATTCCCCGTGTCAGGACCTATCACCTTGGGCCCTCTCAGAGAACATTCTTGGACCTGGGAAGGGCTCCAAAGTGGCAGTCCTGCCCTTGAAGGAGGGGAGAATAGGGTACAACCAAATACAAAGCTTGCAGGGTACGTGGAACAGACTATTAATACAAAGTTGATTGCAAAGCACACCACTACAGGGGTCATTGGAATACAGTGCATTGCCAAACCAGGTTATTAAAGTCATTCCAGCTAGTAGTGATAAATAGAGAAGAACAGAAATTTGCTACTGAGGAGGAAGCACAGACCAATGCTATGGGGACAAAATAAACCTGGGCTTGTGAAAGGCACGTTTTCTCCTTTCTGTCATCCATTTGTCATCTTTCTCTGGCTTACCTTCCTGGTCCCTGAAGTAATGTTTAGGAAAATATCAACACCTGATTATGAAAGAAAAATATATCAGTGGGTTCAAAAGTAGAAAGGTATGAAACCACAGAGTGCTATCTAAACAAATAATGACTTTACTCATCGAAGCTGAAAGTGTTTGGAAAAGAGAATATTTATAAATGCTGTCCTATGTTCTCACTCTCTGGAATTTCAGAAGTGTCATGAAGTATTATGCTGGCTTTGGCAGAGGTAAAACTAATTTTTTCCACAATGGATGGTATGGGGATGTGTTTGACATTTTTGTTGAACTCAGGGCTGATAATATGGAGATGGTTTTGTTATTGCTGAAGACTTGCACAGAGCCAAGTCCTTTTCTGCCTTTGGTACTCCCACACTGGCAGGGTAGATGGGAGTGCCTGGGAGGCTGGGAGCAGACACAACCAGGACAGGTAACCCCAGCTGACCAAAGGGATATTCCAGACCATGTGACATCATTCTCAGCATGTAAAGTGAAGGAAGGTGGAAGGTGGGACATTTGGAGTGATGGTGTTTGTTGGTTCCCAAGTCACTGTTATGTGTGATGGGTCCTGCTCTCCTGGAGATGGTTGAACACCTGCCTGCCCATGGGAGACAGTGAATTCATTCCTTGTTTCATTTTGCTTTTATGTGGGTCTTTTGCTTTCCTTATTAAACTGTGTGTATCTCAACCTGTGAGTTTTCCAGCTTTTACCCTTCTGATTCTCTCCCAAATCCTGCTGGAGGGGCAGTCAGCAAGCAGCTGTGTGGGACTTGGTGACTGGATGGGGTTAAGCCATGATTAGTGTGCTAGACTCCAACGGATAAATTTACTTTAAATCATTCCATAACTGAAATATTTGCATTTTCCCTGTTCAAACAAGTTTAGATTTAAAGGCTGCTAAATAGAATAAAGCTGATTAAGTAGAAAACCAGAGTATCTCACCTTCTCCTGCCATTTTTAGTGTTAACAAGATGCATTTATAGAGGCAGCTAAGCCAATGGAGAGTAATTTAAGTGAACAAATCATTAAGATTTTAATTTCAGTACCATATTTTCTCTAATGTTACAAATAAGGAAAAGGCTTCAGTGACAATTAAATATGCCACATATTTTGAAATGAAAGCTAGTAACACTTAGCAGTAAGATTAAGAGCTTTTGATCAGAGCTTTTTCAAATAGCTTTGAAAAAAAATAAGCAAATACAGTTGTAAGGCTGAGCCATCATGTTCCAAGTCAGCTAAAAGGAAATGTGCATGGACAAACCCTAACTTCTCAGAGTCTAAAAGGAAGTGCTGACCCAAGTTTAACTATAGTGATGTGAATAATACTACTCTAATGTAGCATTACCATATGTATTATAATTCCACAGCCATAGATTTTCTTGAAGAAAACAGCTGCAGTACTGAAGTTTTAATCTTCTCAAAATTACAAGGTAGAAAAATTACTCAGGCCTCAGAATCCAAGTATCACAAAAGGAATGGTTATGAAGACTGTCATTACGGAAACTATTAGCTCTTTCTTTTTGCTAAAAAGATTTTTAATCTTCAAATTTGGTTTTGATATCTTCTTGTATTAGGCCATTGGTATAGGTTTTTAAATGTCCATCTATTCTTTTCAAAACAACAGGAAATTTTCTGAGGTCTGTGATAAAGAGAGAAGGGTTAGATAAAATACTCTTTCCAGCTCAGTTAATGACAGATCTTCTGTTCCAAAGGAGGAAAAAATACCTAGCATCTGGATGAGATGTCAGAGTAAAAAAAAAAAAATACACTTCTGGATTGATCTTCAAATATATTAAGTATGAGTGCAGTCAGGAATGTATACCAGGGTGCCTCATGCTAC
>VZTB01002466.1:30744-62879 GCA_013397245.1 Thryothorus ludovicianus
CAGAGAATTGCTGCTGTGTGAAATTATGGCTTGAACTGGCTGACAGAGACTGCATGGCAAGGAAAATGGGAATGATGCCCTCCTCTCCCCGTCATGCCTTTGAGAAAGAGATGATACTTGGAGGAGTCACAGTGTTGGCCAGGTAGGGCTGAGGGGTATGTATACATATTGTATAACCCATGCACAGTCCCTGTAAGGTTGGAGCAGAATTCCACTGTAATAATACCTTTAGGAACACACCATAAATAAGAGGAAAACTGTGTAGAGAGGTGTTATAAACTCTTGCAGACTCTTTTTTCTATTTTTCTATTTTTCTATTTATATTTTTTATATTCTCTGTTCTTTATTTTCCTAAAAAATCCTTATCACTGTTTGCAATCAAATGAATTGCTTACTCATTTTCAAAGATACCAAGGGTTTTTAAATATTTTTGAATGTTCAAATTTATGAATATTGCTGTCAAAGCAACTTGGTTTTCTGCAACTTTTGTGAATGTCATTAAATTTCCTAAGGTAGAAATTTATCCCTGATAGAAATAACTGAAATAGAAATAGAAAACAAGTGGAATTTGATTCACAGTATAAGAAACTAGGCAGGAAAATTACAATGCCTGCCCTTTACATGTGGATACTGGCATAGGAGTAACCTCAGAAAGAAGGTGTGGGGAAAGAAATTGATGTTATGCAATAATATCACAATGAGAAAAATACAGAAAATATCACTTAGGTCAGGCCAGAAATCGAGCAATACAGCATCCTGGAAAGCTTCACGTGAAAACAAATTAAAGAACTGACCATATTACAGTGCAATGTGGCATCTACATTAAAAACACAAGCTTTACATGAAAAACACAAGCATAGACAGTACTGAGTCTGTGCTACTGTGTGAGCCAGGGTCACAGCAGTGCCTGAGACGCACTAAGAGAGATTTAGGGAAGCTTTAGGAGCAGGAACACAAATGTATTAAAAGTCTACAATATGCAAGTATCTAAGGGAAACAAACCGACTGTTACAAACATAAGGGATATTAAAATATCTGAAACAAGGCGCACTTCAGAGTCCTAAAGTACTATATGACCAGAATACCTCAGGAGCACCCAGTAACTGCATCCTTGAGTGCACCCAGCAAAAGTGAGACCTCTTGCAGAAAAACTGACCAAGTTCTTTTTTGTAGTGGAAGAAATGTTTTTGTTCACAGTGGAAAAAATGAGTATATTCCCAAACAAAATCATTTTTTGAAATGGAACATTTTTTTTTTTTTTTAATGATGGTTTCAAGTATGTTTCACATTTCAAGAAAAAGAACTTGGAGTTATGATAACTCCAGTGAAACATGATCTCAGCAGCTGAAAGTAGTCATAGAACAAACAAAATGCTATGAATTACAATTAGAAAACATAGGGAAAAAAAAAATCAGTGCACTGCTGCACAACTTTGAGGCTCATCACCCTCTCAAGTAGAGTGGGCACGTATGGAAAATAAATGAGGAAAGAAAAATGAGGGCAGCTAGAGGCACAGGAAAGCTGCCATGAAACACCCAGTTGGGTAGGCTGGGAATCCTCATCGAGCAATTGAGACACTGGGGAAAAATATGATTCAGGCCCTCAGATAAAGAGGGGGAAAAAAGAATAGCATAGATAAGTGAGATACTAAATTTAACCAGGAGAAATAAACTAGAGCACAGAGGGGAAAACACAACTGGTCTCTGTCAAAGCAAAAAATGTTAGCTGTCATACAAAGCTGGACTTGAAACCAACAGGAGGAGATGGCATTTCACAGAATAGGTGGCAGGTTGATGACTCCTTGCTGCAGGATGTTGAGGATGCCATCTCATTACAAACGAGGACAGAGAAAGTATTGGAAGAGAGAGCTACGAATAGTTAATGAAAAGACAAAGAAAAATAGGTTAAGAAAATTCATTGTATTGAAAATGAAGAGACTGGAAAAATCTTGTGGAAAATATCATTGATGCCAGTCACATGGACATCCACTTTAGTGTTGGAGACAGAAAACTGAGAAAGACAGGCACTTGTCTTGCTATGAACAAGGCTCTTGTCTTGATATGTAATACAGCATAGCTATGAATTTTAATATTTAAAAAAAACCAAAGGGCTTTGATTATGGGTCTGAAAAAGAAGAGCTGGCTAATCAGAAAGATTAATTTAGACAGTGGAATAGATGAAAGATCTTTCTGAAAAGATACAGTTGATCATAATACTCACCAGAGGTACTTGGACTGGTCAATTGGAAAGAGCATTCGAGAGGATAAAAAACCTCAAAAAATCCAGCTAATTTTAACAAATTTTACTGTTGCATATTAATGTCAGTCAGAAGAAATATATATATTTTCATTTTTCCATAATTTTTGAGAAATTAAAAAGTACTTGTTATTTCACCATTTCTAAGTTTCCATTGAAGTGTATTTTGCATACTGTACTTTTAAAATATGCTAAACCACATCAAAACCTCTTTTTTTTATGAAACTTAACTTGACTTAAATCAGGAATTATTGCATGGTGTAAGGGAAAATTTGGTGACATGTGAAATTAAACTCCAAAGTAAAATATCTTAGATAAGCTTTGATAAGCCTCCATCACAAAACAGAAAACTCTGAGCCGTCTCATCTTCCTTTACCAATTATTTGTGCTGTAGTCTACAGCAAAAATTAAATTTCCTGGATTATCTGAGTTTTCATCTTGATATAGAATTTTTTTACAGGAAGAACAAACTTTCATTGGAAAAATCTTACCAGAAACATAGTAATTGCTCCTAAGCACAGGTACTTGATGAAATGGCCAAGTTCCAGAAGAACTTTTGAGCATGTGTAGCAAGTGCATATTCTAGGGAGACAAAAAGTTTTTAAAAACGGATACTCTGTAACCTGCTGTCCTGGTTTGACTTGATTGGAGAGTTTTGTGGTATTGACGCGTCAGTAAACCAACAAAAAGCATTGATATACCTTCATGAATACACATTTTTAGGTGAGATTCCAGAATCCTGGCTCCTTTGGTTTCCGATGGGGGAGAGCTAAGAGGCCCGGCCCGGCTTCTCTTCATGGCCTGGTTGGGCCAAGTTTCTTCACTCTCCCTTTGCTCTCCCCCAGCACTCCTGGCCAGACAAAGCAGGAAGGAGAGGGAGAGAGCAAGTCAAGCCTGGCTTGTGCACAGCTGCTCCTGACATGAGCCCTGCCAAGCCCTGGGAGCAGCCACAGCCACAGCTCAGTGGGGAGGAGATGGGCCAACTCCAGCTCCCAGGGAGTGAGAAGGGAAGTTTATAAGATCTGAGCTGCCTTCTTCAGCCAAATCCTGTGCAGAGAGTGACCCACAGTTAGAACTGAAACCACAGCCAGCCTCTGGTGATCTTGGCACAGCTCCAGCAGAGCTGCAATTCCTCACCTGACTGCTCTGGTCAGGCTGCTGCCCTCTGTTAACCCTTGCAATGCAAAAGAGACTTCAAGGCCTCATTGTCTCCTGGATGAGGGACATAGAGAGGACAGACACATAAAGACAACCGCATGAAAGACATTAAGATCAGTCAAGAAGGAGTAAAGTTCCTGATGGAAGGAGTATGGGAAGTCACTTTTAAGCTGAAAATCTCCTGTAAACTATGGTGACTGTAATATATTGCAATATTTCCTTTAAACCATAGAGAAGTATGGGGAGATGGGAAGATCAAATTGTAAACCTGAGTAAAGGAATGCAGTGTTAAAATGAGCCAGTGTTAAAGTGTTTGCGATTTCATGAGAAGTTTGAACAGAGAGATGAAGTGATAAAGACTCTTTGCTCCCACAAGAAGAGGAGAATCTCCGTTCCATGGGATGAAGATGATCTCAAAGATAGATCTCAAAGATGATCTCAAAGAGAACCTTTGCTTTAGATAGTTTATTTTTAAGATAAAACCCCATAAGTCAACCTGGCCCAAAGGCACAGCTGAGAAAGGACTGTGAACATTGGGAAGAGCTTCATGAATGCAGAACTTTTTCTGGGCAGCAGTTGTTCATGAAAATTGAAACCACAAGAGAACTGCTTTCCTTGTGGGGGAATTTTCCGTAGCAAATGAGAGGCACTTCCCTCCCTAAGAGAACTGAAGGAAGACTTTTAGTGATAGAAAACTGACAGATTTCTGGGTGTTGTTTCCTGTACATTGTCAGTTGGAAAGAAAGAAGGTGTGGGGAGGGAGGAGGAGTGTCCTGAAGGTTTCATTCTGATTCTTATGGGGTTTTTTCCCCTTTGAGTGCTAGTTAATAAACTTTTATTACTTTTAAGCTTAAGCCTGCTTTGCTCTTGATTGAGAAATTCCAAATTGGCAAACTTAAACCACAACATTACTTGGTGCGTTGTCCAGGAAATCACACTAAACCCGCAACACCTGCATAGAGTCTTCATCTACTTACTAACCAATCTCAGTTATTTTAGTTTGACAACAATGTAACTAGACAAAATTATCATGGAAATTATATATAGCTATTTACTCTTACCGTTCTTATCACATCAGAAGACTATCTGTGGCAAACATTAATTTGCCACAATTGTAGTGTAAATAATTCAACTTTACTCAAAAGCCACATCTGGTCAGGCTTATATGATAAAATATCCACCTACTAGTCTTCCACTTGATTTCTGTGATTTTTGTATGAACACATCATGGTGGAGAGCAACACGTTGAAACAGTTGCAGTCAAGGCACAGAGGAAAATTCAGATAAAAAGCTGAAATTCTCATTTAAAAATACATCACTCTGTTCCATAGTAGGCTGAAACTTGTACTTTGTTTATCAGTGTTTGCTTGCTATGCAACACTCCCACTGCTATCATTCAACCAGAAGTCAGTGGGAGTTGCATGTGTCACACACAGTAGACAGCATTATGCTTGCCTTTATAACCCACAGATGGTCACTTGCAGGGCAGTAATATTCTGCCATCTCTCTCTAGTGTAGTGGGATGGGTAATGTAGCTAGTGTCCTGGCACGGTGTGCCTGCACAAGACGTCACATCAAAAGAATGGCTGCATGTTATTCCAGATACAAGGAACAAATCTGTTCATAATGAGAGTGGTAAACCATTAGAACAGGTTGTCCAGAGGGTGGTGGATGGAAACATTTAATGTCAGATTACGGGTCTGAGCAATCTTACCTAGTCTAAGGTGTCTCTGTTTATTGAAGGTGGGTTGGACCAAGTGACCTTTAAAGATCTTTTCTAATCCAAACCTTTCTGAGGCTTTGATTCTACGTTGGTGTTACTGCAAGAAAAAGCTAGATTGAAGGAGTCTGTTGTGACATGATTTAAAGGCTGTGGCTTGATAATGTAACAAACTCTGGCATATATAGTAGCAGATAAAAGCAATGAGATGCCCTCCCCCACATACCCCTATCCCACCCTAAAATTAGCCAGCATTTTGTCGTGGGGGTTTGACTGGTATGCCACTTTTCTCTCAGTTGGAAATATTTACCAACCAGTTGATATCTTGCCATGGAGGGTTCATTATCAGGGGTTCTTTGCTAATATTTTCATTCAGACTAAATAATTATTTTCCCTATACATCCTTGTTACCCTGGTGTATTTACCTGTGTGTTTCTACCTTTTGCCTTATTAAAAAAATAGGGAACATCTTAGCTACATTGCATCCTGTAGGCAAATGTGTAAATCCAAATTGTGAGTTAGCTCTGGTACAACAAACAGCTAAACCAAAGCAGCTTAGAGTGTAATTTAGGATAATTTGCTTTACTTCACAGCAAAATTCTTTACTTTTTATTGAGTTCTCACTCCTATTTCCTCTAGTTTGAGTAATAATTTCTATGTGACTTCATATCACAATCTCACTGAAATTCAGAGTGAGGTTGCTTTTCTGTGAAAAATCTTTCATTTCCTCATGAAAAATGAATGTTGACAGTCTGTCTTTGATAACCCACATGTATTCTATGTTATTTTATGTATCTTTAACCCTTAGCCTTATAAGTATATCATAATGCTTTGAACATTATTCAGATCAAGCTAAAAGAATAGCAGTTATCTGGATTGCTTTTCTTAATATTTTTTCTCTCCTGTAATACAGCCAGGAACATTGCCATTTTGCAATCAAATATTGTTGCACTCTTCTGAGCAGGCTCTTGTAAACACTTTTTTCTGTGCTTGTGATTCAAGAATGAGCCTTTTTAAAATCCAAAACTCTGAAATGCATAATCTCCTTTATGTTTTGGTTCCTTCTCTAAGCTAAGATAAAATCCAATGCCATTTACATTTATATTTATCGGCCTACTTTGTCATCATAAGACTGCTGCATTTTCTGAAAACTGGTGTAAAATATATATTTGATCTTGCAACTATATATATATATATAAACTCTTCTTAATGTGTATCCCACCATCCTTGTAGCTACACTCCTCCATATTGTTACCTTTATTTTTCCAGAAGT
This sequence comes from Thryothorus ludovicianus, assembly GCA_013397245.1. NCBI lineage: Eukaryota > Metazoa > Chordata > Aves > Passeriformes > Certhiidae > Thryothorus > Thryothorus ludovicianus. Next base: position 37,152 of record VZTB01002466.1, read on the forward strand.
CAAAAAACCTTTGCTACTTGTTTTCAGTTCCTTCTCAGAATCAGCCTCAACTTCCTATTGGGCAGGTATCACTTTGCTCCCGCATGTCTTGTTCTGAAAAAATGTCTTCATTTGTTGGCCAGTTGAATTCTGTTATCTGGGTCATTGGTTACTTTTTTTTGATCTAGGAATAATTTTTCTTCTTCCTAAAAGACTTTTCCAGTTTCTGGAAGTTGAATCCAGCCTCCCAGATATATAGAGATTTTATCATCAGCATAAAGGAGACAAGTTAGTTAGTATGACTGGCATGAATGACGAGAGAAGTTAGGGAAGGAAAATATGGAAAAATGTTTAAAGCCAGGAAGCTAACATATTTGTTCCTTAAAGTTGATCATAATGATGGAGTTCCCTTGTCTTTAAAACTGGCTGTTACAGAATTGCGTGCTCTGAATATAGATAATAGATACTTTATTACTTCTTATAAAACAAGAAGATCATGTTCTCTTAAACCTTTTATTCAACTGATAACTTTTTAAAAAATATATAATATTGCTAGTAGAAAATGTTCCCTTCTGCAATGGATAAACCTTTATTATCAGTAGACTTCTTCAGTGCAGCATATCAATCTACAAACAAAATATTATTACCGGTAATATTTGTGGTTGTTACACCAGCAGATTATCATTTCAGAGGAAAAGATGTAGGACTGTCAACAGTAGATTTATCAACAACAGCATGCAAGAAGTTATATCGCTGTATTTAATTCCAGAATTACTTTTAGTATGTAGTATATCTATATTCTTATAGTATATTAGTATATTTTTTCTTAATTGTTGTATATAGCTATTTATTTTGACAGCAGTGGCATATTTCTTTTAAAGCTTTTCTGAAAAAAGTAAGTTCATAGTACCTTATACATTTCTCATTAACTTCGGGCTATTTTTCTTTCAACTATTTTATTCAAATTATTTGCCATCTAAATTATCAGGTTAGTTCACCCAGAAAAGGTAGTTCATAAAAGGTGATGCAACCATCATCTGCCTTGCAGCAGAAAACTTCCCTAGGACTCAGTCAGGATAAATTTAGATTTGATCCAGTGCAGGTTTACTTCCCTTAATCATTAATGGGTAAAGATTGTTCAGCTCAATTTCAGTGTGATTGCAAATGTCTCCTAAGAAGAAACTAGGATAGTGAGACAAAAAGAAGTTACTGCTATACAAGATTTAGGATCTGAATGGAAAATTGTGCAGTATCTGATTTACAGGGGTTTTTTTCCTCCACATACATGTTGTCAATCAACTTTACACTGCCTAACAGGAAAACTATGAAGACAATTGCGAATTACACAGTAATTTCTATGTGGGAAAAAAAATTATTAACATTAGTGAAGATATAGCTCTTCAACCCAAGAGATTTTCAAAATACCTCTTCCCCACTGGAAAAAAAGATAGGCGACTGGACTAGAAATACTGTGGCAGAAGCAGAAAACAACATTAAATTAAGTCCTAAAACATTTTTAGGCTATGCAAAAGACAGATCTACTTGAATTGAGTACCGAGAAGGTGTGCTGAGAAGGAGCCTTCAGGACATCAATAAACCAAAGTCTAAGAAAAGTAATGGTCTTAATAACCCTACATGAAATGTGAGATAGATCCATTCTATAGCTGAGAAATGGCCCCTGAGAGTTACCTGCTAAGGACAATATGGTAAAAGATTAGAAAAACGTTCTATAGATGTCATTATAAATGCTTCATTTATTAAAGAAATAGAAACTTGCAGTGTTTTCTAACAGATTTTTGGCCAGCTCAGAGGCATTTCAGTAAAGATGGCTTCAGTGGGAAAAATGGATTACTGACTCAGGTTTCCTTCATGTAATATACATGCTCAAAATAGGCTTTTACACAAATCTGTTATGAGGACCATAGCACAGAACTGGAAATAAAAAGACTTTCTGAAATAAAAAAAAATTAAAAACCCAAAACCAGTACTGTTTTGGTTATTTAGAAAGCCTTTCTGAGCTGTGATGTCAGATGGAGTACCCATAGCCCAAAGAAGGATCACAGCAGGCAGTTCACTGTGCATCTCCACAGCAGAGTTCACCTGAGTGACTGACTGGTGACACTGGCTCAGGTGCGAGCGTCTGCACTGCTAGATCACAATCATGTTTGTCCATGTAGTGGAGGAGAGCAGCAGAACACAACATTTCAGGAGGGAATATATGAGTGTGGACATGCATGTGCATGTGTGGCCAGCACAGGGAGCCATTCTCCCTGTGCACCACACACAGGCACCACACTGTCTTGGCATAAATGATGAATCATCTGGGAAAGCACAGCTGGACAGCATGACTGCTTTCTCCAAATACATAAGTGGCAATAGTCTGCCAGTAAAATACCATGAGTTTTTTGCTTCAGTGTTGTTGCTTCTGTTCCAAATTCTAACAGGCTTGGAGAGGATGCCAGACACAGACTTGTTCCAGATCTTATCAATAGTGTCAACTCTAGGTCAGCAAGAGTTGCAAGGCCTGTAATATAGCTGTGAACACTGTATGCTCTTCTTGATACCATGGAAGAAACAGGCAAAAGGGCCATGCAGCACAAAAGGCAATTATATCTACATTGCTGCATTCAGGGAAGATTGATTCAAATAGTTCAACAACCATTAGATTAAGTCCTTTAGCTATATTTTCTACTTCAGTTTAGAATATTAATAGGTAATACAGCTCATATATATGTAGTTTATAGTGCCAGAACTGGTCAAATCTCAATGTCTTTCAGAATTGACATAATCACAAAATCACCAGCTTTGAAGGATTCTCCAAAACCAGGAGTCTGAGGAGTCACAGAGCACTTAACATGACTTCTGGTCTGCAGTTTTGCTGGAGTTGTACCATCAGCCACTTAGTCATGAAAATCCAAACAGTTCTTCATTCAAAGTGGTTCCTCATACCATTACTCATGTAATGAAGAAACCCAACCAAACAATCAACCAAAAAATTCCCAAATTAAAGTTGTTTTTTTTTTTAATACTGCCTATACCGTATTTTCTCAGCACTTTCTAATTGGGTTTTGTGTCTTTTACGAATTTCAATAAATAAAGGCTGGGAGGCATGACTAATGTCCTACAGATACTTGTTAAAAATATATTGTTTTCTTTCACAACTGAGTATTTCATTAAACTGTCCTGAGTAATCTACTCAGGACAAGTAATATTCACAAATACAGTTTTCCTCTGGATAGGCATTTTTTAAATTGGGCTTCCAGAGCTTTCCTGCTAGAGATGCCATTTCCAGTATCTTATGAGACTAGTGGCTGGTCCTGGTTGACAGCTCAGGCTCTGCACCTGAATTTTCACCTGAGCTTTGGCTTCATTCCAAAAGGATGATGATTTAGTCTAGAAGCAAGAGCTTCAGAGCACAAGAAGGTGTTATCAACCCATTTCAGAACTCATGTTTGTACTACAGAAGTTATCAAAGCTTTAATAAAAAGCTTTTCTATCATTTAAATTTTAAATGTCACTTAAAATTCTTGCTTTCTATTCCACTTTGTATATAAATTTTTCCATCATAGATAAATATACAGTCATCTCAAAATCTCAAATCCTCTTCTGAAATAAATCAATTATGCATTTTGGCATTCAGTTTGCCTGTTACTTATTTATATTTGGCGTCAGAAAATGTTCTGAGAAAATCCTTTGTACTGATTCTGCTAGCAGTTCTCATCAGACATCTGCAGTGACCCCATTTTTTCTTTTAAAATACTTTGTTATTACTACTTTATTTTGTTTCCTGAAGATCACCTTTGCTGTCTGCTTCTTGGCCACCTGTCTTCACTTAGACTCAATTCATAATGATGTTCTCCACTGCAAAAATTGGAGTAGTTTGGGAGAAATCAGGGCTGAAAAATTCATGCACTATTTTTTCTATCCTAGTGTGAGAGATTCACTATGAAAGCATACAGTGGCAGTTTTTACTTGCTATATGCCAGCTCAAGAAGTTCACAGATCATGAATTCAGTAAAACCATCCATATCTGATAGTGAAGGCAATCACTTCTCAACCTCATTTAACACCATTTACAAGCCGAAGTGTTAAAGTCACAGCTGATGCTGTTGGAAAGGTTTATCTTGATACAGGCATCCAGAAAATCCCTTTGCAATAGGTGACATTCGGGTTCCACTCCATACTCCAGGGACGAGTATTGATTCATTGACTTTCAAGTTAACAATACAGTTAACTGTACACTCCATACAAGAATGCTACTTTGAACGTATTCCATCTGTGAAAAAGCAGCATTATTTTCTTACAGGTCCACAAGATCTGATTCTGAGGAGAACAGTTATGAAATAGGAAGATTGTAAAAAGTGATGGACAAGAGAGGAAACAGAGAACAAATGTCATCTTGTCTTGTAGAATACCAAATGTGAAAGTGAAGGTATTTTCATCATTATGATCTCATTAAGATCATGTCTAGGCCCTTAACTTCTAGGATTTCTCTAATTCCCTATTCAGCTCTAATTTTGAAAGGAATGGGTAAAGATTCATACCTTCATATAATTGCATAAAGTGTGGTCAAATTTTAAGGATACTGAAGAACTGGATAAGTGTTAAATTTTGTTTCATAAATTTCTTGAGAATGAATGAGCTCAAACTTTGTGGGAAAAAATGTGTTAGACCATCAGTTATTTGTATGGTTTTGTCTTTTTTTCCCAAACACAGATCAAGAGAAAAGTTAAGTTTGACCATGAATAAATGCACCAGTAAAGCCTCTTTGTTGTACAGGGATATGGTTGTATACATAAAAATACAGTTCATCTGTAAATGCAATATATTTTTACTGTCAATACACACTCAGAGCCTGATATATAATTACGTATACTATAGACCTGCATTAAAAAAAAAAAAAAAAATCAGAGTGTTATTACTCCTTGTACTCGAAGCCCAGCTGGGAGCTACAAGTTTCCACAGAATGCAGTAGTTCATTGGTAAGACAGAATATTGTATATTGAGTCAAAATTACTAGCCATCCACAGCCTGTTTTGGCTTTCCACTGTATTTGAGAGCAGTACACAAGATTCTTAATGATGATTTATCACTACAGAAATTCACTCCTCCTCTACAACTCGTGCAAAAAAACAAGGATGAAGAGAAGTCCCTTTTTTTTTTTTTTCCTATAGTGTGAAGCTTGTTGACTGTACATAAAGAGGACTTCTAGACTTCTAAGTTTCTTAAAGTTTGAGAATTTTAATTTTAATGGGTGAAAACATACTTAAAGCCCTCATTAGATATCTTTCTACACAAGTTGTTGAAATGGAGACATCCTAGTTATTTACCTCATTCACAGCGAAGAATACAAATCTTTAATACTTCTGTTTATCTGTTGCAACATTCACATTATATATATAACACAATTCTAATTCTAATGCCTAGTTCTATAAGATTCATACTACATACTTAACTTGTCCTTTCTTACTTATTTAATCAACCTAAGGCTTGACTTTTTCCAAAAGAATTATTCACCTACATTTTCCTTTCACATTTTAAAGTGGACCTATTAGTTTATGCATTAAATTGAAAGCGTAGTTTTTAGCACATTGTGTGAAGATTAAATTGTGCAACTCTCATTAAAGTTAATAGGAATTGTGTTGTTAAATCAGGCCGTGCAGAACATTCCATATTCCCTTAAGTGCCCTTCTGTTGCTGGACTGAGAAGAGGCCTGCACTGCCAGAGACATGTATATCTGTTTCAGTGAGAATCTCTGTAACTGGCTTAATTTCATTTTCAGGTCTGAGTTCAAAGTCCTTGAATAACTGGTCTCATATGTGTAATCAAACTAAACCAGGTTTTTTTGACTCCAGGAGAAGAATTATTTAATTAAATGGCCAGATCTGGTATTTGGCCCAAGAGAAAGGGTACCTGTATCAACTTGCAAACATGGTGCCTTCTTTTGTGCTAATAGTCATCTCTGGCAAATCTATTAAGTGATTTTCAAATGGCTAGAACAGATTAACTATTTCAGTTAATATTTTCCAAGGTTGACTTCATTGTTTCCTACTCTTTTTGCTAGGGCTTTTGTTTTCTATTTTTATTTACTTAATAGATTTAAACACAAACTTGGCCCTTACAACACTGTTTCATTCAGTGAAGAAATGGATTAAATAGTAGCTTTGATTATGCCATCTTTTTAGGAAAAGAGATTTGATAATGATTTAAAATAATGTGAACTAATACTAATCTCTTTCACTGTAGGGGAAAAAAACTTTTAAAGAAATCCACTTTGATCTGTAGCAGTTTTCACTTCAGCTACACTAAATATGACTTTCATGTATAAATTACGAGAAATTATCTGAAACTTAGATAAACAGATAGACAGATTCAACTGAGCCACCTTCACTTGCTTTGTGCTGAATATTTACTATGAGGTCTTACTGTAGAAAGCTGCTATAATTCTGAATAAAATCCAGTGCCTAGAATAAGAATTAAATACATAATGTAGAAAAGGAATCATGGTTGTGACTGTATATTTTTAGCCGAAAACTGTACTGTTGGGGATACCATCTCCACTAGATCAACAAGATTGTTGAAACAAGAACATGTTTTGGTTTTTGGTGGGTCCTCTGGTAATTTCTCACGAGCAATTTCAGCCTGAGCAGCTAAGGAACTCTTTTGAAACTGACAGGAAGCATGAGGAAGAAGTAGGGAAAAATGCAGAAAACAGGAATGTTAATTAGACATCAAAGAAGTAGTATGCAAGGGAATTTTTTGACATATCCAGGACACAGGGACGTCACCTGAGTATGAGAATTCTGCCACAGGTACTTTGTTGTGGGCACGTAATATTTAATAATGTAAGGAGATTAAGGGTAAGCCCTTGTTACACATCATTTTCCCTCATTTTTTTGGTGCCAACTATATATATCAAATATATCCCTGCTATTGAGGTATCCCTGCCTGACCTAAGGCTGCTCTCTTTCCCAGCCCAAGATACCAGTACAATGTCCTCTCCAAAGGAGGGCAGTTTGCCACCTCCCCTGCTGCACCATAAAATATAGGGAAGTGTACCATAAATAAGAAAGTCTCATAATTGCCAAAATACAATTATGAAAAAGAAAAAGGTTTTCTGTATTGAGCCTAGAGGGATGAAAGCTAGGGATAGAAATGATTGCTTGTATTGATTAGGTAATCTTGGGAAACTGCTCAAGATGCACATTTTCCCTAAGATTAAAGGACCTACTGAAAGGATCCATCTCCTGTAGGTTTGTTTTCTGTCATTTCCTTTTCACAGTACCCACTATCAAACGTGCTATATTCCCTCAATTTTCCCTCCTATCACATCTGTAATGTCTACCTTCTCCTGCCTCCTCATCCCTTCTTTTCCCCCCCCATGGCCCACTTCTCCCACTAGTACCTGGCAGTTCCTGGTATACACTTCATGTTCTTGCTGGCACGTGGATAAAAAGCAGCATCCCAGGGTTGATGAAGATATGCTGATAGGCTTCTACCAAACACAGTGAAAAGGGGCTGAGCTTCCTCTGTCCTGCTGTGGTGGCAGGAGTCTTTCACCTCTGCAAGCCGTTCATTTTTTTACTGGACTCACAGGTGTCTGCTGTCTCGGAGACAGTCCCCAGCCCACCACCATACTGTCCTGAAAGCCTAGTAGCACAATCTTCATCTCTCTGGAAAACATCCTTAAAATAATTTTTAAAAAAATATTATAATGTTTCAACAGCTTTTGGAAATAAAATTATCAAGAATATATTTTAGACTGGGAAACACAAGAGAGTTCAAGTTTTTTCAGGTTGTGATATGAAAGAAGTCTTCTGACATAAGTTGACAAATAAAGAAATATGTTTTTAGGGTATAGCTTAATAACATTTTTAAATAGTAAGCTTTGAATATTGTGGCAGAAGATAGACTGTGATATCTCAGGATATTCCTTTTCAGTTTCATAATCTTGTGACATGTGCTCTGTGATTTAACATGTTTTTAAACAGCGTCATACAGCACAATTAAAACACAGCTGAAGCGAAGGATTATACCCTCACAAAATTAAATAATAAAAGAGTAATTGCCAGGAGTAGATGTACTCAGAATGATGAATCCATGGATCGAGACCTTCAGCTGGGTATGAGGAAAAAATTCTGCACTTCTTACTAGGAAGACAAAGATCCAGCAGAACGTCCCTTTCAAAGAATATTCTGTAGTATTGTGTGAAACTTTAATTTTTCCTTGAATCAGACTAGTTTTCAGCTTTGTTGCTCCTTTTAAGTGGCAGAGGTATTAGCTGCCACTAACTGCCAACTGCTATTAAAGCCCCAACTGTGTTCAGATATGTATCTTTACGCTTATTTAATTGCATTGGGCTCATACACCTGTCCTGAGGTCAGAAGAAAGATGAAACAGGAAATAGCCAGGAGAAATCAAAAAGATTAAAGAGAAAGTCATAAGAATAACATATTCAAGTCTGTTTGGGTATCTTAATGACAAGCAACTCAAACTAATTTCAATACTATCTAAGGTTCCCTCTGCCAGAATTCTCTGTGCCAGAATTAATGGGTTTCTTTAGTTTTCACATTCCCTTATATTGCATCCAGGATGACTTTTAATATTCCTGCTATCTGTAAGACCTCCAATACTGTTTTTATTTTTTAATTTAAAAAGCAATCTCCCATGCACTTTTGTATATTTTTGTACCCCTGAATGAAGACTTGAACAGCTCTGGAAAGGAAATCACTCATAAAGCTTTCTACAAGCCATTTAATCAGCCTTTCTGTAGTTTATGATGTATGCAAAATCAATTAAAACAGTCTCTGATTCATGACTCATTGTTGTCCTCTGTCGTAAATCAACCATTGCAATGTTTATAGCTTGCCTCTCATCTTGTTTAAATTCAAGGTCCATCTGGGGAGAATAGCAGACATTTTGCTGAGGTTTGTGCTTTCCCCAGTTTTCAAGATCTGTCAAATAGTACATGTTCGCTATTGAAATGGAAATATCAGTTGAAACGTCAAGATTGCTGAAAAAAACTCAGCATAACTCGGTAGGTGGCATTTTTCCTTCTACACTAATACAAATGAGTGCTTCTGAAGATAAGAGAACAGGTTGTGAAGTGCTGGAACTACTCTTTGACTGAGATGGAGAACTAAGATCAAAATCTACTCACAGGGTTTAAAATGACTATATTGTAACTGAGAAGGGAGGACTTGCAGTTCACAAAACCTAGTTTATTTAGCTCAAGTACCAAAAAAATTACAGGCTGAAGATCATGAAATCATGGCATCACCAAACTGCTATGGTACACAAATGACTGATTCCCATGCTGTCCTGGCTTTGTTGTTCATCAGATCCAAGCTTCTCAGATGAAATTATCTGAGATTAGGTCTTTTTCAATCATGGAGTAAATTTATATACAGACTCTGTGGCATTTTTATAAGATGAGGAAGAGTTTAAAGTCAATATTACTACACCTCATTCATGTAAATGAAACCATCTTTACAAACTGTCTTGTTTGCCTTTTCCTGTGCCCTACTCCTTTATGTTACTATATATTTTTCTTCAGTTGTATTTCAGTGCCTTGTGAATTGATTCATTTGTATCTCATGCCTGCTCATTGTACTCATGTCTGAGTTATGAAATTCAACACTTATAATCTAAACCACAAAATTTAACATTCAAGCGTAGTGTTCATTTTGTCTCTCATTTTGGTGGGATTTTTTAAGAAACTGTATCTTGGTTAAATACTTGTAAAAATCTCTCATGAAACCTGATTTTCATATCAAATAAAAATAAGAATAAACAGAAACCCCCAGGAGAGAGCAAGGAAGCACATAGCATTCTCAAGTTTTCTTGAGCATTCAAGTGGGACAGGATTAGGCTTACATTTCTTCTCTTCTATGCTTTTCTAACTTCAAAAAGGTGCCAATTGAGATACTTACAGTCTTCAGTCACTATTAATATTTTTCTGACAATGCAGACAAATAAACTAGCAGAAGTGTTTGCAAAGGAATTTTATTTGCTAAGAACCTTGTGCAATGGAAAAAAACTGGGCTGCCATACCAAGGAATATATCTGATAAGGCAGTATTCAGAGGTATGTCATACATACAGAGAGCAGACTTGTGAGCCTTCTCCCATTGTTCCTGCTGTTAGATTAAATAGAGTCTCAGTCTATATGAGCCAATGTTTAGTTTATGCTTTCTGAATTCTCCAAATGAAATCTGCTTCTCTTGTCTCAATATTTCCAAAATCTGCACTGGAACTGGCATTTATTTGCCAACATATGGTTCTCTGATAAGAATAAAGATTCAGGAGAAGAGGAAAGCAGGAAAATTTCACAAAGAATTCATGGGGAGATAAGGGAATACAGGCCAGTAAGCACCAAAAATTATACACATCATTATTGTCCTGGGGTGACTTTATGATGTTGAATTGTATCCCCATTTGTGTGTTTAGCCCAGAAAAAAGTTCTGCACTTTCAAAATGATATCTGAGAGTGAAGAAGGGGAGAAGGAAAAGTGGTGGAATTTTTTTTGTGACTGTATTCAAAAACATAGAGATAAGACCTTCAGCTCCCTCTCTTATGGACAGTGTCGCCTGTAGCACGGACAGGGAGTGAGAGAGACAAGGAGTTTCTTCCTTTTCTTTTTCACTGGTTTTCCTTGTTAGTTACGGCAAGGAAAATTCTCCCAAGACTGTGTCTTTTTTCCTGACACTGTTCAGCCCTGCTCTGGACTGAAAACCCAGAACACCAGGAGCTCACATCTGTGGCCCACTGGGCCCTGTCATTGTTCAGCACAGGAGGGACTGAAAAGAGACTGAGTGAGCTGAGCTACACCCCAGGACACAAATTTTCTGAATTTGCCATACTTCAGAACAACGAGAGGTTCCATTGTTTAGGATTATTAATTTTTAATGCTTATGAATATTTTGCTTGTTAAATAAATAGGTTTATTCCACTTTTCTCATTGAAGGTTTACCTCCTGAACTGGTTGGGGGAGAGGTCACTTGAATTTGCTTTCTAAAAATGACCACTTCAGAAGATTCCTCCCAAAAATCGCCCTAATTGCAGAACAATTATGCAATTAGAAGTATATTCATTTAGTAGACAAATTAAAAAACACTGCATATTGGCATATTGCAATGCTTAAGCACTGACTTCCAAACTTTTGAAATTAACTTTTTTATTTTAAAATCTTTTAAAAAAACAGATTTTTAAATAATTTGCTCACATATATACACACATGCCCATATGTATTGCCAAACATACCAAACACTTTTTAAAATACCATTTTGGTTACATAGCCAAGCATTGAAGACTTGTGAGACACATTAAATATGGCTCCAGGCAGCTCAATTTGCCCTTCTGTGTGACTACACTACACCACAGTTAAATCAAAGCAGTTCCTAGGGATTAAGTTCTGTTTATGTATACCAACAACAGATGAAATTCCTTTGGAGACCTTTCCAGGCATAAAGTTTGGGAGTTTTTTTAATGAATTTGATCCAGAAAGAGAAATATGACAGCACTAGTAATGCCAGAATTATATCTGGAATCAATTTCAGCAGAAGTATTATGGGTGCCATGGAATATTTGTCATCAACTAGCATCAACAATCAAGAGTCTTATTAACCAGTCTCTTACCTAAGACATTGCTTCTTTCCACTTTCACAACTTAGAAAAAGGTTTATATTTAGGTAGATCTTAGAATCATGACATTTAATTTAAAATAATTTTTATCTTGCTGCAATGTTTTGCTATGCAAATGCATGACTAGCAAAATATTTATAGTAGTTTCTAGTTTTGTTTTCAAGAGGTGACAGAATGAGTTCTAAATTGATTTAAATGATTCCCTAGAAAAGCTAACAAAGGGAAGGACCATATGGAGGCTAAGGTCATAAAAAATCACAGCCATTTTCCTGTTGTTTTTGGAAACTGAAGGAAATAGTATTTATTTGTGAAACTGTAAAATTTAATTAATAATTTTAAATAACTCAGAATTATATGGCATGTCTATGGAATACAAAGGTATTGGCTCATCTCATAAAAAGCAAACTGAGAGAGGTTGTGCAAATTTTGTCTCTTCCCTATCTATATTCCTATGGTGTGTACAAACTCAGTCACTCTAGGGGAGAGACATTTCAGACTTGGTAGTAGACCAAAGTAGTAACCCAAAATCTTATCCAGTGCAGTGGAAGGCCTGTCTTTTGAGGGGCACAAAGATTTGGGGAACAAGTTCAAACTGAGCACTTGCCTGTGTATCCAATCCAATAGCACCTTGCAGAGCCTTGCAGATTCTCAGTATAGGAAACCTGCGTTCAGATGCTGTTGGGTTTTCTCTCACCCAGGGATGTGAATTGTCAGGCTCTCTGCTATTTTGCAGAAATTCCCGACAATGTAAAAGTCCTTTTTCCCCTGCCAGAGATGAAAGAGATGGCAGAAACTCTTTAGGTTTCATGTTCAATGTTGTTTATTCAAGCTTATCAAAAACATTCTTTCTCTGCCCTGCCGAGGTCTTTCTGGCAGGACAGTCAAAGGCATTCTCCCCCCTCAGAGGTAGTGTTTATCTTTTATACTAAAAGTTACGTACAGATTATTTACTAATTGTCTCCAATACCTATTCCCTACATTAGACAGTCAGTTTCTACTCTAAACCAATCACTTGTGCCATTGTCACAGCAGAAATGGAGAAGGTGAAGAAGGAAGAAACTTAAAAACCACAAGGTTCCTGCATCTTGGCAATACCTACCCCCCTGTACCAAAACTCAAAAACTACTTTTACACCCTGTAACAAACTCACTACTGCTCTATTTAAACTCCTGTGGCTTGTAATTCTTCTTTTAAGGTTGGCAGTGGTTCCCACGGGCTAAAATCCAAACCACAGGTGTTCTGGGCTCTGCTCCAGGGTCTCTGAGACCCCTGCCCAGGTCTCTGAGCCTCCAGGGCAGCCAGAGACAAGCCCTGGTTCCCACAAGATGCTTCACCTCTGCATCGAGATCCTCATCCTCCATGTTAAAAAGTAGCTTTCTGCAACAATACTCCCCCTTTGAAGGACACAGCAAGGGACCAAATGCTGCTCATTGCCCTGCTCTTTAAATCCTGTCATTGAGAGCATGCCAAGAGACATGTATTTTGCCCAGGTACATTTATCTAAAATCTTTTTCAGGAAGATACTCATCCCAGACTCATCTTGGTCCCACAAACTGTGTCTTTTCAAGTTCAGGGCCATGAGCATTTCTGAAATCAGCATTGCTTCTGAAAAAAAACCTGGTTTTAGACTCAGCCTTCAAGATGTTTATTTTTGCCTTGTTGATTCAGCCATTAGATAGGCCGTAACCCTAGTTCATTACAAGCCTGATCATTATTAGTACAAAGCTATCTTATTCAGGCTCTGCATGGCCTTCAGGTTCTTCAGAAAGGACTCTGTGATGGTTGCTGCTTCCCAGATGAAGTGGTTTCCCTTCCCTTTTGTGAAGGACTTCACACAACCAGACTTCAAGCAGCTCTTCATACCATTTGATGGATTTTGGCGTTTCTGGGTCTGATGGTCAAGTATGTGTACAAGTTGGTCCTCTGGCAGTTTGTTGTAGGTATTCTGGATTTGGTTTCTGTCATATATTATGTCCCCAGGACCTCTTAAAAATTCTCGATAAATCTCTGCAGAAGTCTGAAGAGGTTTCATCCCACTCCATGTTAGATCTTACCTAATCATTCCAGTGATGGCCGCATGCTGCGAAGGGAGCACATTTGCATTCACATCCCATGCCAGGACTGGTGATAGACATCTATCTCTTTGATAGACAGCTGTCTCTTGGACATTTCTGATTTTCAATACAAGCAAGGGAAGTCTCTTTTTATTTTTTAAACTGAAGTTGTTTTCCATGTCTGTTATCAAATGTGCTTCATATTTCAGTTTCACATGGACAGCGTCAGGCCCCCTGATTTCCCAAGGAGGCTGACTAGAGCATTAATGTGTTGGAAAAACCTGATGTTTGTGAAGCATTTACCAGTTGTTTCTCCTGTGCCTTAATGCCTAGCAGGTGAAGCAATGGTGGCCAGAACCATTCCAACACCTAACACTGAAAACTGAGGAAGTAGAATAACCTTTCCACTCTGCTGGGAAGCAGTTGATCTTTAGGATTGTTGAATGCAATATCAAACACAACTATTAGTAGTACATATTTCTTCAAGGTTTAAAACTTGATGTTGTATCATTAGCTGATCCTTTTCAGGCAGAAGGTAAGAGATTAGAGGTGCTTTCATATACCAGGCTAAAAACAGCTGAGATCATCTCCATCTCTTAAGCTAACCAGAAAAGACACTCCCTTGTAATCTGTCTAGGACATTTTCCCCTCAATACTGCAAATGCAAAAACATTCCTGGTCATGTGGAATAAGGATGCATCTATAGTGTGAATAGCAGTGTGAACAATACTTCTAAAAAATTCCTATTTTGTTGCCTATATAAAATCACTTTTCAAAAAATACCATTGTGTTTATTTCTGACTATTTTCTTACTATGTTTTGTTTATAAGAGATACTCTTTTTTCTTAATATTATGGAAATAGGTCACTAATTTCTGCCAAAAAATTTTAAATTTTAGAAAAGAGAATTCATTGCAATGTTTACAAAAAAAAAAAATCTTCATTATATGTTCTAGATGGTGATTTATTTGTCATGTAAATTTGTGTATTAATGTGCAAAAAAAGAGAGGTTTTATCAACCCACACTAGAAAATTATTAGAGATTAGTTATTTCTTTTTAAAAGTCTTCTTTTTTTTAGTTTACTTGTCTTATACATGCCAGACATTGTGGATATATACTTTTGGTAGCATGTCTTCTATTCAAGTACAGATCCTTTATATAGCTGGTGAAGAAAAAACACATATTCTCTAAAGTGAAAAAATGCAGCCAGTGAGGTTAAAAATGTTAACAGAGAGTTATGGACACATACAATACATCAATTTGATTCTTTTTATGAGCATTTCCTTAAATGAAGAAAAGCAAGATTATTTTTTTTATTATCTCAACAATAATCTTCATGCTGTCCTGGTTCTTGCAATGTTAAATTTTCTATATATATAAAAAAACAACCAAACAAATAAGTAAACAAAAACTCCTGAAAGCTGCAATGTAATTCAACATGTTCAACCATAAAAAATATTTTTTTCTTTTCTGTTGGTGTGCCCATTGTTTTGAGAAAGTTTGGATCGAAGTGCAGACATATGCACACCAAATCCAATGCAAGTCTGACATGAATATGCTGAATGGCATGAATTTAACAGGCGACTACAATATGTAATCTGGAGGAATTAGCCTGCACAAAACCAGTGGTCATTTTCACAGAACTTCCAACTATGTAGAAAACACTGTAATAATTTTCAAAACTTTGTAATATTTCCTTTTTAATTTCTTGCCCTGTTGCTAGGAAATGTCTTTGACCTGCTATCATAGAACCCAGGCATTTTATTGCATTTGATTCACAAGTAAAAGAGCATACAAAATGCACAAGATGGTTCTCAATCAGTTAGAATTTGGGGAACACTATCAGACATCTTAGAAATATCACAAAATATTTTGAGACAGATGAATCGGCAGATTTCAGACATTTTTTATGTTCAATAGCACTGAATTTGACCTATTTCTATCAATAATGTCAAGTAAAGGTTGTCTTACACCTGTCATTAAATTCTATCCTTAAAAGTAGGTATTGAATTTCAATTCACACATCTTATTTCTACTATGTCAATTGTCATGAGGAACAATTATTAATGAATTGTGAGTTTCTTATATACCACAATAATCGAAACCAGAGAGCACATGCTGTTTGGATTTTTTATACAAAAATAACATTTCTACCCTCTTAAACAATTTGATTTAAAATATATTTTCTAAAACTCAGCAATGAATTTTGTGTTTTCTCCAAAGTCTCAAACTGCTTTGCATGCATTTTTGACTGAGTTCAAAATCTTTTTGTCAAAGAGAATTGAAATCCATGATAAGGGCTTTTAAAGCAAATTACATAGTTAAGAAGTTGGGGGGGTTGCTTGTCTGCTTGTTTTTCAAAATTAGACACATTTTCATTATTATTCTTACATTTTGCGTATATGACTGATCCCAGAGTGTTCATTCTAAATGAGAGAACATACTTAGAGAAGATTTTAGTACATGTCTGATTTGGATAACACAAGGGAGTTTCTTGTTTTCAAATGAGTAACAGACAAGAAGAAAGGCTGATATAAAGCCACCTGAGAAACATTGCTTGCTGTCACTGTTTTAGTCCAGAGGTGCATACTTATTTTGTGACAGTTGTTTGATGTCCAGCATTCACTAGCAAAATTTTTTTTGGCTTTCAAAGCACCTTGAACTCTTCAGGGCACCAATGTTTGCATATCCCCTATACAGACTCCAGGACAGAGATTGTATAGAACACAGCACTGTGATTTGCACTTTCCTGCCTTCTTGAAGAGCTGAAAGCACTGTCTGGTATTCAGGAATACAACAGAAATGCTAGTCATGAGAGACTATATATATAAAATGTACTGGTTATCCATGGTGTCCTTGGTTTATATCTCCAGTTATTCTCAGTTTGCACTATTGTGACTGCAAAGAGCCTCAATTAGACATATACATTCCCCTTTCCAAACCTTACTGAGCTCATACATTGTGGCAATCAATTCAAGAAGTTAATTTTATGTTATCATTAAAGAAGTCCTGCAATTAGTCTTACACTTCTTGCTTTTATTTTTTACTGGATGTCATTTTATTCTTTTGCTGTAAGAGTTGGCAAACATACTTTTCCCATCTACTTCCTCTTTAGCATTTATTATGTTCAGTAACAGTAATTAATCTTCTCTGCAAGGCAAACAAATCTAATCCTCTCAGTTTCCCAGAGGAGTGCTTTCTGTATCTTTGATTATTTCTTGTCACTTAACTGCACACGGTATTTTATTTGCATTTGGTAAATAACTTGGTTGAACTATCACATTCATCTCCATGCAGTCCGTCTCAAGGGGTAGCATAGCACTGGTTTTCGTATTCTTCTTGTGTCCTACTATGTCCTCATTAGCTGTATTTTCTTCTCTAGTTTTCTTTCTAAGAGGTCAAAGTTTAGCTTGAAAACCAAACCAATAACCAATTATCAGCAATGTAGATTGGTTCTTTCAAGTTTTCTAACCCAGCCTTTTTTGTTTTGTTTCTGAAGGTTTATTTTTATGCATTTCCTGCCAGTGAAAGTTATTCAATTACATTCACTATATCTAAAGTTATTCAATTTCTCACCTTACACAGAACATCTGGAGATAATACCTAGATGAGAATTACAGTACCCCACTGCCAAGTCTGTCACGATTCACATCCTGCCTTGTGAAGCTCCAGTCACTGCTCACTTACCAGACTTCCTGCATGGAGCTTCACATACTCCTGTAGACCCAAACCCACTTGCAGCTCTTGTGATCTCTCTGGTGCTACCCTTGGATGAATCTCAGTCTTCCCAGTTCAGTCTTACAACTGCTTCCTTGACCTGTTCTGGCTCCTCAGCTGCTGAGGGAAAGTTCTTTAAAAACTTGAAGAAAGCACTGAGGAAACTGGAGTTTTATCTCCATCTCAATCTGCAAACGATGAATTTAGAAGCTGTCTTGAAAGTTCTGCGTTTACCAGCACAAATTCTGTGTCAATACATGGGAATGTTAGTCTCATCTCGGGAAGGTAGCACAATAAACTTACCTGTCCTTTAATTCTATTTATGTTATTAACAGCCCTTGCAGAGAAATGAATCAAGCACTGACAATTACAACATTTACTGGTGTATATGTCCCTCAAGGACATTTAAAATAGGCAAATTGAAATCTCCCTCCATCCTCTCTTCTAGTAGCCCACCACTCCTAAATAGACTTATGAGCTTAAATCTTTATGGTTCTACAAACATGACACAGAGGTCCGCACTACACGAACAGCTAAGAACTCTCTCTTCCTCACATAATACCCTCACCCATCCTCTGATGTGCCAAAAAAACATATATATCTCTTGTGGCTGTATAAATTGGCAGATGATCTGCAGTGGTCTGCTAGTCTGCAACTAGGAGAAAGAATACAACATTTCTGGGATTCACGTACTGTGTTACGGGAATAATGCCCACTGCTTGCCTTCCCACATTACACAAACATCATCAGAAGTTAACCCTCCTAACTGCAGCCATTTCTGTAACTCACTTGGACAGGCTTTCCAGTTTGCATGGTTTGAGTTTGGAGCACTGTGTTTTATAAATCAAGCAGTATTTGTTTGATTTTTTTTTCCATATCGAGCTTTGTGTATAATGGGCATTTATTTAAAATCACTTAAAAAAGCATTTAATTTATTCCTTTCTACTGTAAGCAAAACAACAGACATTTTGAAAAAACTTCATCATTTCACTGAATAACAATCTATGGCTCCTGGATAGAGGCTATAAAAATATTGATTTACTACTTTGGGCCAATATTTGCAATAATTTAACTTCTGGCTTAACTCTTGTGTCTGGTTAGGTCTCACAGCTGGCATAATACTTTTTTATAATCCCTTACTGCTGTGCATCACATACATCTTCCATGATTATTTATATTTCTGAATGTTGTTCATTCTAATGAAGACAATATGAGGAGATGGTAATAAAAGCAATTTTCATGTTGAATAAGCAGAGAGCTTTTGCCAGGGTAAAGTGTAGTAAAATATCACCACTTCACTTCTTTTCTCAGTTGTATATTGGTATTTAAATCCCATATCAGTATTGAAGTTCATAATCATGAGCTGGCTATAAGCACGAGTAGATACAGCCCAAATGCCTTGCCAGTACAAAAATTAAGTGGCTCCAAATTTAATCAAGTCATAGAATCATAGAATATGCTGAGCTGGAAGGCACTCACCCAGATCATCAAGTCCAATTCCTGGTCCCATGTGGGACATCCCAAGAGTCATATCATGAGCCTTAGAGCACTGTCCAAATGCTTGAATTTTCTCAGGCTTGGTGCTGTGAATACTCCCCCAGGGATCCTGTTCCAATCTTCAACCACTTTCCAAGAGAAAAAATTTTTCCTGATAGCCAATTTAAGCCTCCCCCAACTTGTTTTCATGCCATTTCCTTTAATGTTGTGACTGATAACCTGTCCTTATACTTCCTCTCACAAGAAAGTTGTAACTACAATAGGCTTCCTCTCATACTTCTCTAAGCCAAAAAACCAAGTGACCTCAGCCTCTCCTCATATGGTTTGCTCTCCAGACCCTTCACCATCCTCATGGCCCTTCTTGAATGCTCTCTTACAGCTTAAAATCTATTTTATATTGTGGGACTCAGAACTGCCCCTAGCACTCCAGGTGAGGCTGCCCCAGAGCAGAGCACAGCAGGACAATCCCCTCCCTTGCCTGGCTGCCCATGCTGTCCCTGGTGCCTCCCAAGACACAGAGATCTGTCCTGTGCACTGCTGACTCATATTCAGCTTGCCATCTACTAAGAAATCCAGATCCCTTTCTCTGGCACTATCTTCCAGCCTCTCTTTCCCCATTCTATACAAGCAGTTGCCACATCCCTGGTTCAGAAACTGGCATTTGCTGTTGGTAAACTTCATGCATTTGGTGACTTCCTGGCTTTCTAATTTCCCTAGGTCTTTCTGCAAGGCCTCTCTGCCCTCAAGGGCTTTGGCAGTGCCTCCCAATTTAGTGCTATCAGCAAAATTACTTAGTATTCCTTTGAGTCTTGACCTTGGATTACCAGCACTAGCCAAAATTCAAACTAAAATAATGATCTTGCAGGCATGACATGGGTTGACCCTGACCAGATGCCAGACACCCACAAAAGCCACTCTCTCTCACTCTCCTCTGCAACTGGAGAGAGGAGAGAAAATTTAACAAAGGGTTCGTTGGCTGAGATAAGGACTGGGAGAGATTGCTTACTAAATACTGCCAAGGACAAAACAGATTCAACTTAAAGATATGAAGTGAATTTACTAGAACAAAATCAGAGCAGGATAATTCCTCCCATGCGTGACATTCTTCCATAAACTTCTCCAATGTGAAGCCATCTCATGAGCAGCAGCTGCCTGTGAACTGCTGCAATGTAAGTCCATCCCACAGGCAACAGTCTTCTCCAAACTGCTGCAGCATGGGCCACTCTTCCAAGGAGTGCATCTCTTCAAGAATAGGCTGCTCCAGCATGGGAGCCTCTCTCCATGGGTCTCCCACAAATTGACAGCCTCCCCTCGGGCATTCACTGCTCTGGTGTGGGTCTCCTGCAGGGGCTGCAGGTGGATGTCTGCAGATGGAGCTGTGCTCCACGGGCTGCAGGGGCACAGCTGCCTCACCATGGTCTGCACCAGGGACTGCAGGGGAACCTCAGCTCTGGCCCCTGGAGCACCTCCTGTCCCTCCTTCTCTATTGCCCTTGGTGTCTGCAGAGTTGTTCTTCTCACATATTCTCTCTGTGCTCTTCTTTGGCTGGAATTAAAACTACACCACAACCTTTGTTCTAATTTCTTCTTAAATCTCTTGTCACACGGGCATCACCACCATTTCTGCTTGGCACAGCCTTGGCCAGCAACACATCCATCTTTGGAACTACCAGGGACTGTGGCTCTGCTGGATATGGTGGAAGCTTCCAGCAGCTTCTCACAGAAGCTGCCTCTGTGGCACCACTGCTACTGAAACTAGGCCATGCAAAACAAATATAAGATTCCATCTCACAAAGCATCTCCTCACAATCTCCAGTAGCCTGTTTCCTTCCAGAGAAGCTGGGGAAGAGCAATCTCGGTCTTGCCTTCTTCATGCTTTGCCAGACAACCACCAAATACAGGAAAATAATCTCAATGTAAACCTAGTGCTTCGAACTTTGCTTGTGTAATGCAACTTTGCCTTTGGAACTGTTACCAGAAAGGCATCAGCATCCTGAGCCCTAAGACAGCCACCTTCTGAGGTCTCTGCCAGCTCTTTGCTGAGCCTTCCACTTGGCATTGACAAAGGCTCTTGCAGCTTTTCATCTTTATGTCTCAGTATGCACAGCTCTTAAAAGTCACCAGGTAAATCAAGTTTATCAGTCTAGTCTGTGGGCTTTTTCAAGACAAAAACTAAACCTGGCTTTGTATTGAAAAAAAAGGTATGTGAAAATTGCTCTCTTTCTTTAAAATATCTGGAAAGTTTATCTCTTTACAGCAAACTCAGCAGTAAATATTTTGTAGTGTTTTTTCTTGCAGTTGAGACCTTTTAAATAGCCCTGTGTAATTTAAACTTAGAGACCTTTATATTAATGTTTTTCTTGCTCGGCTTCTGCTCTTATGCCGAGAATAATTTAGAATTGATTGTCCTTATTAGTGGCTTTTTGTACAACTTCAGATTATGCTGTTGTGAATGTTTAATAATTTCAAGAGTATTTTAGGTTTTCCAAAGACTCTCCAAATATTCAGCTTTGTATTTTGCTTGTATATATGGAGAAAGCATTCAAACAAACTCGTGTTGCCACTCTCTTACACTTGTTGCCAAAATATAGATACAGGTTATAACTGTAACTTCATATTTTTGCTCCCAAAAACCCCGGCATTGATGTCAGCAAATGCCTGATCTGGTAGCTGAGTATTTGGCCTTTCCTGTGTGCTTCTTGATCACACAGGACAAAGTGGACTTACAAATCTTCCTCACTCTGTAGATGCAGGAAGGTTAGAACACTGCTCTGTCTTGGGGCTCTTGTACTCTACTTCTTGCCTGTGCCCACACTGGCACAGCAGTTTTACGCTTGTCCATGCATTAGTAGAGAACATTACCATGAAACTTCTCTTTAAAAAATTACATTAGCTTACAGGAAGTATCACTTTCCCATGCCTTCTCCAGATTTTACATTCAAAAGTACTTATTAGTTCTATCTTGACCCAGAAAGTAGTTTTTGAGAGTACTTTGTGGTTATATCCTGATTGTTTGTACTGAATTTTAAAGTCAGAGGAGGGATGTAGCAGAATAATAGGGGAAGAAATGTTTAATTTCTGTCATATAATCAGCATATTTCTGTCCATCAATCAAAAGTTAATTTATTTTCTTCCTTTGTGGTACATAACTTCAATTCTTTCTTTCCTCTGCCTTTGTTTCTTTTAATTCTTATAACAGCTGCCAGTTAAATGAATGTCTTCCAGCATGTAGGAAGAAGAAACAATTCATGTTGTGCACAGATAATATTAAGCATCCAATGTTGTGAAATTACACACTCCATTTAAAAATAGTTGAGAGGAGGAGGAGGGGGTGGAAGAACAAATTATTAGCAGCCTGTTTGTCTGTCACACTGCTGATAAAATCTGGAGAGAAAATAGGAGAAGAGCTGTTGGGAAAGCAGTGGGATCTTACACTGTAGGAGGCCTCCTTGTGATTACTGCTCATAACATAGGGATTTTGTCCTTCCTGTCAAAAACCAGTTTGGTAACCACTTGCATACACTTGTTCAACCTGGAAGAATGGCTAGTATGAAATATTCAGCAGGTGTGCACTTCAAAAGATTATGCTATCTGCATTCACTTCGTTATGTTAGTTCACCTGCAAATACATAATACCTTTAAAGCACAAATTGGCTTTCAAATGCTACTCATCTGTTTTCCTCTCTGTTTTATGCAGGGACAAGAATGTGCCCTCTGGCGACTGCAGTTGACAGCTGTGGATGAAAGCCATTCTATCAATTGCTGTCTTCTCTGTTTTTAAGCCCTCCCTCATCATGTTCAAGCCAATGTCTATTAGGCTCCAAGACTTCTTCCATTATTTATCTTTAAAATCTAAAGTTGTAACCAGTTCTTTCAAGGTTGGGAGTAAGTTTGAAGGTCTCTACTAAAACTTCTCTATAAAGGGAAAATCAGGATACCACTATCAAAATATAAAGTATCAAATCATATTCAGCTGCAGATCCAGATTCTTCACAGTTGCAAAAGCCAAATTCAGGAGTTTGGGGTTATTGCTAGTGGTAGGTGAATATATCAGTACTCCTCTCTGTGTAAGTGAAATCAGTCTTCCTTCTGAAGACTGCCTAAAAAAATCCTGGAGTAGCATCCTCACTGACAGATGGACTTCACCAATTGATCTTAAAAACCCTGAAATTTGTTGATGAACACTGAATAGTTGTTGGATTGCACCTCTGCAAACTCACAGCACTTGAAGAGTCACCTTTATCCTAAGAAGAAAATTAAGCTTCTTTTCATCAGCATAGCAACCTTGTTTTCTCATTGGGTGACATGGATTCAGTAGCGTTTCTCTTTTTAAATAATGCATTTACCAGAAATAATTAAAAAAGGGGTTTCCGAAAGCTGCATAAATATGATGTGATGAGGCAAGCCACTGTGCCTCTGGTCCAGGCCATCACAACTGTCCAATCTGTGGCAGCTTGCTAGAGACTTGAACAGTCCATTAAATATCATGGTCTGATTCTTCCCTCTACATGAAGTCTTGCAAAATGAGCTTTTGAGGAAACCAAGTAGCTATCCAACTTGCTTATCTAAAGCTGCAGTTAAGCAGTCATTTAAAACAGATGGCCCTTCACTCCTTCACTGACCTCATTGCCTATGGCTAAGAACCATAGGCAGAGGGTAGAGGGCTGGAGCCTGCAAGGTTTAGCTGATCTGACCTAACACCTCATCCCTACATCCACCTAGACACTGGCTGCTGCTGAGAGAAGGTGTAGAAGCCAAAGGACCAAATTCTGTCCTGAAAATTAGAGAAGCAAGAAGATCCAGTCATTGAGGCACTGATTCTCCCTTTTCCTTACGGCTATGTGCTTGGGTAGTTTTCCTGCTTCTTCTCCTTTCCCAGAAAACAGTCCCAAGATGAGAGGGGGCTGTTGTGTAGGAAGTGGTATGGCTCCTCTCAGGGACTAAACATATGTGAGCAGAAGAAGGAAAGGACAAAAGATTTCTGCCATTTGTCTTCCCAATATCTTACCTCATGTAAGGGAGCCCTGCTTTCCTGGGGTTAGATGAGTATCTGCCCACCCATTGGAAGTGACGAATGAATACCTTGGTTTGGTTTATTTGTTTGCATCTACAGCTTGCAAACACAGCTTTTGCCCATCAAATTATCTTCATCTCCACACACAAGTTCTCTCACTTTTACTTTTTGATTCTTTCCCCCATCCCACTGGGGTGTGTGAGCATCTCTGAAGGGCTTTTTTGTCAAATGAGTTAAATCACGACAAACCTGAAAAACTACTTATCTCTGCCAGCCTTACTTACTCACTTTTGCCTTCTGAGACTCCTGAACACACTTTGTAATCTTGCCTTTAAACACTTCCCACTCAAATCTCTTCTGCTATCACTGCAAAACTGGGTTCTGCCATTGAGCCAACCCTGGTATTTTCTTCACCTGTATTAGCTGTACATATATAGATTCCCATGTGTTTGAAAGATTATGGTATGTGCATTTATTAAAACACTCTTCTGGCAATAATTTCTGCATTAGTAACAGACTCCTCAAATACAAAGCAGAATTTGCCTAAACACAGCAATTATAAAGTGTTTACCATATGTCCTGGTTACAGGGGTAAGCTGCCAGTTTAGGACTATGTGGGCATAACCACAGTGTGTATTCTATGCCCTCCTACTTCATTTCTAATGAACTGCTAATGATGGGTCTTTTGCAGGAGCTGCCCTGTGCACACCAGATACCTCAGGTACAAGGCTGGGTGTTAAATGAGATAAGTAAAAAGAGACAACCCTGTAAGGCAGGGTAGTGTTTCTTTTTCTTCACGCAAACGACTCAGCCGTGATAACTCCCCTCTGGGGAAGCAGCAGCACATTCCCACCCAGCCTGAGAGGTCATGTCTGCTCATGGGCCATAATGGACTCCATGGCACTAGGATCTTAGGCAGCTGCAGTGACTTAGACCATCAGACTGCCACAATATCCCATGACTCGCAGTACTACATTCCTCCACTGTGAAACTCCCTGTCCTGGGGGAGGTACTGAGCATTCCCACCCGAGCCTGAGCATATATATAGTCTTTGGTTTTGGGGACTTGGGACGCCACCATTTGATGGATCNTTAAGGTAAATGAATGGGGTTCATTTCTCCCACCAGTTTACTGCCAAACCAGCACACCAGCTCTTCTCTAGCTCTCTCAACAATCACGCTCTGGTTCTCAAACCACTTTTTTACTTACATCAATTACATTGTTTCTATACATTGGTGTTATGTCTTAATTAAGTGTTTCATAACCTGAACAACTGAAATGCTATAAAAACCTGCACTTTAAAGCTAGAAGAATTCATCTGTAACATGCACAATTCTTAACTGTGCCAAGCTGAAGTCAAGTTTGAGCTGAAAGTGTTTGGAAATATCCCCAAGTGATATTTCTCTCATCACATTTTTCAAGTAAATTTATCTTTCATTTCTGTTGTGGTTGCTGCTGCTCAGTTTTATTTATAAATCTTAGAAAATAGGAATTTATAATGAACACACAGTCAGTTTCTTAAATTAAAGCACTGAGGCACTAACAAGTAAGCACCACTATAATCAAGCTAATTAAAAGGCCACGTTAAGGATAGGAATCTGCATATGAAAAGGAACATAATTTTCCTGACGGTAGTTTTACTATCCTCTTATATTTCCATGCACCCTGTAGAGTCTCAACATCATTTGAAGCTAAGCTACTTAAAGAAAAATCAGGTTTTTACTCCTTAATCTCTTTAAACTAAAGCAATATTTCTGGTTTTGACCAACAGGTTCTGTGTTTTTCAAAGTTCATTCTTTGAAGAATTGAAATACTTTAATTTAT
>VZTB01002467.1:17609-42856 GCA_013397245.1 Thryothorus ludovicianus
AAAAAAAAAACCAAAAAAACCCAGAACCCAAGCCCCCCAAAAAACAAACTCAGTCTGTTTTATTTCAGAGCAGGAAATAAATAAAGAGTAAGAATTTTCTCTGGAAGTGCAACAAGTGTTGAAGTAGTGTGAAGCTGCACAGGAAGTGTAATGTCAGAGAGTAGCTGAGGGGTGTTTAGTGTAGGTGCTAGCAGTATTATAACATTTTTAAAAACAGGCTGCTGAATATCAGTAGTGTTGTAGGGCTGAAACTAACACTTCAGCTCTGTCGCTTTCTTGGAATAGTTCCTTGTAATTACTTCTGACAAGTAATAACTTGCTGGTTTTAAATCTNTCATTGCCCAGGTTAAATAAATAAAGAATAAAATAAAAAAATAAATAAATAGTTATGGAACTAAGATGTAAAAAAAGGAGATTTCTTGACAAGATAAATGTGGCACAGAGACAGATAGCTTCCCTCCATTTCAACTGTTGAAATACAACCTAATGCTTAGTTAATGTATTCTAGACAGCACACTGTCCCTGTTAAGGTAAACTGATTTCTCTTAACTTAGAAGCAGTAAGATAGGCAGAAAATAATAGAAAACTAGAAAATACATTGGTGACCTCATTCTGTCCAAAAATTAATTAAAAATAAATGAATATAATAAAGTAATTAATTTTCTTCCAAAGCTAATTTTGGAATTATCCTGAAATTCATGGTGCCTGTTGATACCTGCAACTGTTTGTCCTGATAAACACAAATTAGCTATAGATGTCTTCCCCTTAATAAGCAGAATTACATACTCTTACAAAAGCATTGCCATTTTTTTTAATTTATTTCTTCTTTTATAGGTACATGAGATATGAATAATAGTTAGATTACCCACTACTGAAGCAGGCAATATTTCTGTGTGGACAATGTCCTATGTTTTATGCATATTAATTTCCTTCCTGCAATATTCCTTATTGGTAACTTGAACAGCGAACCTCAGTTTAATCTTCAAGCTGCTGAAGGTTTTTGTTTCAGACACTCTTCTCTGTATTTCTTCATAAATGCAAATGCCTAAGGGACCAATGCAAAGCACANCATTTACTGTGGATCTAGACTTAACAGATCCTTCATCTTAATATATTGCTTCAAAGTTTCAATTACTACAATATTTGCTACAATGTCATAACAAAGTCCACCCTAAAATCCTGATTCTTGTTATGATTTGTCTTTCACAATCTAATCATTGCCCAGGTTAAATAAATAAAGAATAAAATAAAAAAATAAATAAATAGTTATGGAACTAAGATGTAAAAAAAGGAGANCCAAAGCTAATTTTGGAATTATCCTGAAATTCATGGTGCCTGTTGATACCTGCAACTGTTTGTCCTGATAAACACAAATTAGCTATAGATGTCTTCCCCTTAATAAGCAGAATTACATACTCTTACAAAAGCATTGCCATTTTTTTTAATTTATTTCTTCTTTTATAGGTACATGAGATATGAATAATAGTTAGATTACCCACTACTGAAGCAGGCAATATTTCTGTGTGGACAATGTCCTATGTTTTATGCATATTAATTTCCTTCCTGCAATATTCCTTATTGGTAACTTGAACAGCGAACCTCAGTTTAATCTTCAAGCTGCTGAAGGTTTTTGTTTCAGACACTCTTCTCTGTATTTCTTCATAAATGCAAATGCCTAAGGGACCAATGCAAAGCACAATCTTATAAATAGGGTGAAGAATAGATCCTTCTGCTATTTATTTGGTAGCAGAGCCAAATTGAAAAATAAGGGACAATGGTTTTGAGGCTAATAGTGAATATTGTTTTATTTAAAGCAATACCATAGGTTACCTAGCCATACACTTGATGCTTTCACTGATTGAGAGTTTGAGTTGAAAATTACTTTCTGAAAAAACAGCCTTTATCATTGTTTTCGGTTAGGTAAAAGACACAAAATCATCAGAAAGTTTAAGAGAGACTTGGTGAAAAATTACTCTTTATGTCTTTAGAGTTCTAGGCAGCATAGTCTGTTGATTCTTACAAAAAATTTTCTTTCTGAAAATACCCAAACAAATTCCACCAAAAAACCACAACCAGACAAAACAAAACCAGCGACAACAAAACTCATAGAAAAAAATGCAAACAAAAATCCTCAAAAATAAAATCCCCACAAGACCTATGGAAACTCCCTGCAAAGTCCAAATAAGACCTTTCCATTATTTCCCATGATAGGCAGTAAGTAACTTTTTAAGGGTTCTCATTTGAACCTCATCTGTGATGTTAGTTAGCACACTGAAGAACTCTCTAGTGATTCAGCCTGTGTCACTCCTTCACCACATTCTGCTCCTTATCACAGTCTGTTGCTACTTATGCTGGATTAGGGGGAGAGTTTTTACAGGGCGGAGTGTTCTTCAGTTAACAGCTAAAGTGGCTGAAAACAAAGCAAAACAAGTAAGCCTTATCATAAAGTGAATAAAGTTTTACTTTAAACCATTTTACTTTAAATTGGCAGATCTAGAGTTTTAGGATGAAAGAAGTTAATTCACAGGATAGTTGATTTATTTTTCACAAGGAAGAAAGTTCATGTGTTTTTCAATACTTTGCAAGCAGCACACTGATCTTTGAAGTTTGTGATTTTGAGATTGTACTTTATATTGATTATAGTAAAAGAATAATAGAGGAATTGCCTCTGACTTGTAATACTGAAAGCTTCACTGTGCAGTAGCCATAGATAATAGAATTATAAGATCATGAAAACACTCTTTGGTTCATTTGGAGGTCACCTAGCCAAAACTCCCACCTGAAGACTAACAGCCAACAACAAATCAAATAAGCCATGATTTCGTTAAGATTAATATTTATAACTTTTGATCTGCCCTGTTCCTATTAGGAGGTTGTCCATAAATGTCCATGTGCATTTGGGATCTAACTGGCTCAAGTAATAACTGAGTTAATATTGACCCTTTGAGCTCAGTGACCAGTTACATTCCAGCCAACAGTCCATTCCTACAGCCTCTATTTTCTCCAGTGAGAGGGCCATGAAAATGGTGTCAAAACCTGTCTTTCTGCCTATGTAGGAACACAACTAGGCTGGTCAAACATAGTCCTTTGTAAATGGTCCTTTGTTCATTATTACATTATTGTCTTTTGTGTGACTGAAAAGAAATTTACAAGGCAGTAATTCCTGTGGGGGATTGATTGATTCCTGATTTGGTTGCTTGTTGTTGCCTTAAGTAAGTGTACTCAAAGTTATTTTTTTTAAAGAGAAGGCTCAGGAAAATGGCATTTTTCAAGTTGATTACAGAGGCTATTTAATGAGACAGTGGGAAAGGAAAGAAAGGGAAAGGAAAATTTTTTGCAGACAGAAAAAAACCCTAGAATTTCTAGGACACGGAGACTGATAACTCACAAAATATCTTTCAGGATTTTTTTCTGTATAAATTAAAAACACTAAAAAAATGCCACTGAGAAAATGCTTGTGAGTACCAATATCTTAATTAGTCACCAGGTAACAAGATTTTGAAAATAAATCTCTGACCACCTTACAGCAATTTATTCTGAAGCTCTGCTGTACAAAGTGGCTGAGTCATTTGTTTTCAGCACATTACTTCATAGAGTAGGAAAAAAGGATTGGGACTTTCACATGTAAGCCAGAGGATGTTCATCCCTTCTGATAAGGCACAGCTGGCTTAACTATGCGGGCATGAGAAACAGTGATTATGTCTTGGAAAGAGTGATAAACCAACCACTGAAGCACCCCCAGACACATTTCTGGGGCCTCTGGTGATTACCAGAGGACTGTGCATGCTCCACAGTATTGCAAGACATCATGAAACTTCTCCCTCAGGGCAGATACTTGGCATTCCCACCTGAATGTGAATATGCATTAACCAATTGAAACTTTTGTTTAGGGGGCTCCCCCACCTCTGACAGATGAGGATGGAAACCATCACTTTAACCAATGAACATTGAAATTACAGTAACAGTCTTGCCGCTGGATTCACAAGTAGAAATTTTTTTCATCCCCACTATCTGTTGTGTTTTCCTTTTCTTCTTTTCTTTAGCTTACGTATTTCCTTATGGGAAATACGTAATTTTATTTATAATTATTCTATGCTTTTATATTGCTGAATTTTTACAGATGATAAAGAAATGGCTCAATACCCCCTTTTCATTGCAATCAAATTGTTCTAAAATAAATTCTATAAATATATGTCTGTGTGTGTATATATACTCAAATGCTCAAAGGCATCTACTAACAAGAATCTAAGCTACACCATCTCAGGGATTGGTTGTAACATTCAGGGAAGTGGTGGAGTCACCATCCCTGGAAGTATTTGAAAGGCATGTAGAGGCGGCACTTGGGGACTTAGTTTAGTGGTGGACTTGATGATGTCAAGTTAGTGGAGTCAATTATTTCATTATAACTTCTTTTCCAACCTAAATGATTCCATGACTCTAATAAGGGAGCCCTTAAGAACTAACAGACTCCAACATCAGGTGATGTTTTTTAACATTCATTATGATCAGTGTGGATAAGAAGCTGCCATGCTTTAAATGGTCCTGGTGGACACAGCCTGCACATGAGCCAGCCTTGTGCTGCTTCAGCAACAAAGACGGGTGTGTCTTGGGAGGCATCTGCAGGATCATTAGTAGGAGAGACAGAGACATGGCTGTGCCACTCCTTTCCAGACAGGCCAGACTCAGGGTACTGTGCCAGATTCTGGTCCCTGCAGTCCCATGGTTGTGGGCTGTCAGGAAAGGATCCACAAGGGCATGGAAATGGTCAAAGAAAACAGAACCTATCCTGTGTGGAAAGTTATGTGTCCACTACCTGGAGAAGACAGGGCTGCAGGGGACCTAATCACAGTACTCCAGTACTTAAATGACTGCTTCAAAGAGGATGGAGGCTCTCTCTTCACAGGTGCCACACAGAGAGGACAAGGGTAAATGGGTACAAGCTGAAGCGGGAGAGGTTTCATACTGACAGAAAAAAGTGAGAACATTTATTCACTGCAACCACCTCCTCTGGGACATGATAAAGTCCCTATTCCTGAAGATTTTAAAGATGCAATTAAAGAGGGTGGTAGATATTTTCATATAGGTTCCCTTTTCTACAAAATCCTGGGCTGGAAGATCCTTTGAGGTCCTCTCCTGCCTGGGATGCTCTGTGATACCATGAACAAATATCAGAAAATATTTAGACTTCCAGTCATGGATTCAGTGCCATAATTTCTTTCTATTTTTTTTTTAATTCGAAACCAGTTAAAACCATATGCTCCACAAGCAAAACTATTAGGTAATTGTTCTGTGATTATAAAGCAATTAGTATAGTGAGAATTAATCTCGCAATGTGTTAAGCAACCCAAGTAACAAGACTGCTGAAAAAAAAATTAATTTCTAACCTTGTAAATATTCTTTTTAAAATAAGCAGTTTTATATTCTGCAAGTGATATAATATATAAATCCTTTACTGTCTGATG
Organism: Thryothorus ludovicianus; assembly: GCA_013397245.1. Taxonomy (NCBI): domain Eukaryota; kingdom Metazoa; phylum Chordata; class Aves; order Passeriformes; family Certhiidae; genus Thryothorus; species Thryothorus ludovicianus. The sequence continues at coordinate 23,072 of VZTB01002467.1, forward strand.
ATGCATGCAAATAAAGGCAAACAAGTCTATCAAAATTTTCCATGGCTGCCATTTTAAAATATATTAATTGAAAGAGAATTATAAGCTGTCTAAATGAAATTGTCTTCATTGTTTTTAGGAACTAAAATATGAGACTGAGACTTGACTGAACTCCAACTTCCTGATCATCAGGCCTGCTTCAGTCTTGTGTTTAATTTTAAGCATAACACTGAACAGCTGGAGCTTGATATGGATATAGCAAGTTTCCATTTCCCATGAACAAATAATAAAAGTTAAGCATACGGTCAGTGTAACGAGACACATTCTGAGGTGAGAGCAAAGTTGCAAGGAACACATCACCATCTGTATTATTTTTCTTTTCTGTATATTTGTGTAGCTCTAGTTTTCAACTTTTGATTATATGTGGAAAATATTTGGTGAGGATAGGACCCATTATAAAATAACTAGTCCAGTCTCTTTGAAGTCAAGAATCGTATCTGAAATCTTTTCTCAATTCCACCTTTATCTGTCACCTACTGAAACTAATTAAAAATTGTTGAGTGCTCATGTCTAAAAAGAAAAATGTTATTTGTCTTTATTATCTCTGTCACCTTTAAGGAAAAATAATTGAAAGGATGTAAAAAGATAGTGAATTGCTCCACAAACCATTCATTATATGCTTCTTGACACACAATCTATTTTGTGAGCCATGCCTTGTCCCTCAGCTGCTAGAGTTGTTGTTGGACAAAGAAGAAACTCAAAAATTGATTAGAGACTTATAATTTTTTAATAAAAATGTAATAATATTTACATTAAGTTTCAGTATTCTTAGAAATAGAATGTTCAGTGTTTAACTCTTGTATAATTTCTGCTGCTACACTGCTGATCTTTTTACCCTCCCATTATGTGAGTCCATGGGAGTTTAAACCTACCAGGGATAATTTTCTGTGAGTTTTACTTCTTTTATTTTTATTCAGTTATCAATTTCATATTTTTCTTCTCATTTCATCTACACATTTATAGCCTTCCATTTTATCTCTTGGTTTTCTATGACTATTTTTTACTCATATCATACCAACACTCTTTCCTTATTTCTGTTTGATGATTGCAGGAAACAGGAAAGGATTTCCCTCCTCACAGAAAAATTTTATCAATTTCAAAAAAGAGTAAAATGATTTTCCTCTGTAGTCACAAAGGTAGAAATGTATAATTTTCCTTCCTTGTCATTTACTGACAGGATATATGCAAATGTGTAATGTAGAGAACTCATTGCTAATGTTAAAAGTACTGTGTTTCTCAGAGTGGTAATGATGTGGATATTTATAAGGATAATTATTAATGGGAAGCGTACAACATCTAAAGTAGAATGGGGCAAAATTCTCAAATATCTTCTACATGAAACTACTTCACAGCTATTGTAAAGAAATTCACTTCTAAAAGATTGCAGAGAAAAATTGCTAAACTGTACTACTCTAGAAATAATTTTTGCGGGGTGTAATAATGGGTAGTTTTACTTGCTTTCCATAGTTTGTTGTTTAGGTTTTTTTTTAATGAGAAGAAGAATGACAAAAATAGCCATCTCAAACTAACTCTGGTACAATTTTATGACTTCATTAACGTTGCTGCTATAGTATGTTACTTTATGTACCATTATATATGTATTATATATAACCATATTTGTACCTCAAATAAAATTCTTTTAGTTGCTTAAATGAATAGATTATTCACACTGATTAATTTCAGAATTAGTTTCAGATATTTATGAAGAAATATATTATAAACTGACCTAGAAAAATACATAATATTCATTCTAGGAAAATTTTATAACACTTTCACTACTGCTTATGCAGTGGTTGTGGAATCCAGGACAATCATACCTCCTTATTTTCTGTACTTGTGCTTTTGCAGGATTCATGTTCAGACTCTTCCTTACCATTATTTTTCATTGATAAACATTGAAAAAAGAAAAAAAGATTATTCAGCAGGTTATGCATCAGATGAAATTCTACATATTCTGTAAGGATGTTTCAGTCAACTTTATTGGGTTTTGGATTGAGTTTTATTTACTTGTCATCATGACACAGGCACCACATCTGCCTGACATCAAAAGAACATTTATGATTAATATTTTCCACTACTAACTAACTTTTGCTTGGTGTGGCACAGGACACATCTAGAGAGTGAAAGTGGTATTTGTTTCACATAAAACTAGTGAACTCTAACTTCCCCCTGCTGTATTTAAGCAAATAAGACACCCTACTTCTACAGGCAAATTGTTAATTCTGCAGATGTTAACTCTGCAAAGCATGATGCTACTTGGACAAACAAGAAAGTAAATAAAGAAATAAATAAACTGAGATAATTAAATATGAGCTTTTTTTTAAAACTGAGATTCAAAATTATGTTAATTGAGAAAATTAATGGAATAAAAATTGGCAAACACTATTGTGCCTTAATTCTCTGCATCAGCCATAACATATTGTCCCTTTCATCAGCCATTTCTATATTTGCCAATGTGGATTTATTTTTCTTTTTACGTTTTTCTTAACAGAAAAAGGTTCCTACAATTAGTGCAAGAGAGCATAGGGTATCCTTATTTTCTCACAAATTCATGAGCTTTTAAACTGCAAAATTTCTCTTTATAAATCCGTTTTACATAATATAAACTCAAAGCAGAATAAGGTGAAGGAAATAATATCTCCAGGCAGACAAGTCTTTATACTCTTTGTTAGTGCAAATCTCATGAGACTTCATATTATAGTCTAGGGGTCTAGCAAATTAAGCTAGTCTCACCATCATTTTTGTCTTTGATACCCAAGTATACATTGATGCATGAATGCCTCATATTTTTGTTTAGTACATCTCTGAAAAAAAAGAAAAATCTTAGCTTCTCTGTACAGACAAGTATTCTGAAAAAGAAAGATCTATGTCAGTGCAAATTTGCTGTCACAGATTTAACATTTTGGTGTGGTCTCATGCATGCCTGAAGCAAAATAAAATCAAATTATGTCACTTCTGCTTTTTAGATATCTCCTCTCAAACAGCTTCAGGCAGACAGTTTCTATAGCATGATCAGTGCTTAACACCCGTGTGTGAAGGTTCTTTGTTTACATACCATCACTGCGATTGCACAGCCAACAACCAGGTCCTTACTAAACATCTTGAACACTCAGCACAGTTGATAAGTGAAGGCCTGCTACCTAACCCAAAGTCTGCACTCCTTTTCTTTTCTGTGAGCTCTCTAGGGATGTTAAGTCTGAACTGTTGATGAGTACACAAAAGGAAGAAGATGCAAATAAAACTAAATCAAATCAGTCTATATTTAAAAAAAACCTCGACACATTGCATTAATTTGTTGTTGATAAATATGCGGATTCATACTTGCTCTTTATCTTGGGCAGAAGACATAGGAAGACATTGCTTTTCCAGGCTTTTTGTTCAACCTTGTCAAAATAAAGAAAGAGCTTTCTTGAGTATTTTCTTAGCATACGTTTCATCAGTGTTTTTTTTTTATTAGCTGCACATTTTTTTACCAAGAAAAGAAGGGAAGATTGCATCTTACATAACTGGTTGTAGGAAGATGTTTTGAGTGCTTACATACAGGTGATATTCAGCATAGAGTATGCTTTGAAATAATAAATATTAAGCCCTCTTACCCTGTGCTCTTTTTGTGCAATGATTTTTAGAGCAGATCTTGCACTTTTAATAGTAAGGTTTTGTGCAAAAATCCTGATTTTTTTTGAAATGTGCCTCTAAGGAACCATTGGCCTTTTCGACGTTGCTTTGCAAGTGTAAAAGACTAAAGTCAGCCTCAGGGCCTCTCTGAATAAACAGCTTTTATTCAGCCTCTGGGATAGTGGAAAGGAATAGATTTTTACCAAAATGTGAAGAGCATTGGCCCACTCTGCTGCACTTCAGTTTGTAGTCACTAATTTAGCTGAACCAATTGACGTTATAAGTCTTGATCTCCCCTATTTATAGCTCACTTAGTGTGTTTTCCTACTAAATATCTGGTGATGGGCACATGGGAGCTGCTTCCTCCCAGAGGATAAGCATAGCCAGACTGATCACAGCACAGACATCACCAGGGCACTCCACTCACCCAACGGATAAGATGTCTGCACAGTCCTGTGACCCACCTCTATGAACATGCCTTTTTACCTTCTCTGCTCAAACTCTGCCACAGATATTCAATTTCAATTTCAATTTCAATTGCACCCTTATACAGCCAGGTATCTCAGCACCAGCAAAATCACACAGTAATAGGAGGAAAATTAACATGTTTTTTCTATTGTACTTATTTACTTAAGTTTTTCTCTTTAGCATCCTTACTAAGACCACCGGTAGTACACAACACAAATTGAACACAATGAAGTTATTTTCACTTTTTTTAATTTTTACTTTTACTTACATTAACATTGGATTTTCTTATCTGCTATAAAGCTATTGAAACTCTCTTCTGAATTTTACTGTCTCTTGTCTGGTGGATGAAATATGATGTGCCTGTTGTTGTCTTGCAACATAAACAGTATGGTGGAGAGCCGAATATTTTACACCCTTAGTTTACAAACTTTATCTCATTATTATAATGTATAATCCAAACTCACACTGAAACAAGGGGCATTTCTTCTGCCTGTTCCACAGTCTGAGAAATGAGCCTTTTTTCCTTACCAAAAGAGATGAACATCCAGAGAAAGGTAGACTACATTTCAGGAGATTAAGCAAAGATTCTGAATTAATGTGTTAAATTTACTGAAATTATGTCCTCTTTCCTTACATAAAAAGCTAAATCACAATAAATGGACTGGAATACACTAGATTTTCTCTTGGGAAGCTCTTCTTAACTGACCCTGAAAATACAGGCAGTTACTTTCGTTCTTATCACCATAAAACAGAATATGTAAAAATACACACAGCTGTGTTTTATTTTGAGTCCAGTCTTTACCAATTTATTTTTGTAAGTTTCTGGCTTGTATGAGAGGGCAGGAAGACTAAAGGGCAGAAAAAAGACTGTTTAGTAAATTCCATTTATATCTCATACTAATGACTGACATATAAAATTCTCCAATTGCTTGAGGTTTTTTTTTTGATTAGTGAACTTCACACCCAAGGTAATTTTGCCAGTTCACAGTTAAGGTATAACTATGAGTATTAAATATATTTGTGCAACTTTTCAGGTTTCATCAGACGTTACCTTATAGTATAATACTTTTGTAGATATGTTGTATACAGTTTTTGGAGTCACACAATTCACTTTCATTATTTCAGTGCAAATTAGGTACAACTGAAGATTGGAGCCACAGGGCCTTAATATTTCCTCCTCCTGATTTTTATTTTTGTTTCTTTTGGGGACATACACCTAAAATTATATGCCTTTCTGTCATAAAAGGTCACAAAGTGTCCATCAAACTGTGAATTTTATATTCCTCAGCTAATTCACAGATAATCAGATAATGGAACAGGCAAAGTCAAGATATGTCCTTGCAAAGGGAGCAGACCAAATGTGTGCAAGAGTCTTCATACCCAAGATATGCATGTGTGTGGGTGAGAAAGAGAAGGGAAATAGGCCAGAAGAGCAGGGTAGGGCTACTCTTCCCCTTCACAGTCTAAATCATTACGAACATGTAATTCAGTAATTCAGGTTTTGCTCTGTATTTGGTAGAAACTAAAGAGGACCTAATGTTACAATTTTTTTCTCCACAATTTAGCAGCTTTAAATGACAATTTCCTTGGAATAAGTGCTTGGGAGATGATTTGCATGCAGAGCAAATAGTATAGCCAAATACCAGTCCTGGTTTCTCAGCTTACTTTAATTTTACTCCAGAATTTGATTTTATCTTTATCTTTATGATCCTACTACTATCTGAGAGGGAAGGAAAAAAAAAAAAAAAAGGATTTCACTGCATTGCTGTGGTGTATGGCTTTAGAAGACATGTTAAACTAAAATTATTCTACCTCTGTAAATTTAAACAGAATTTAGACAGAGGAGAAGGTTACTCCTCACAGACTCAGGAAGCAGTCCTAATGGTCTGCTTCCTTCAGATTTCTGTTGTTTAGAGCCAATGACATGTTCTTACAACTGAACTAATTTACAAACATACACCATTTAATCCATTGCTTTCAGAGTGTTTTAGAATATCTAAAGAAGATGAGATATCACACTATCTCTTGAGCTCTTCTGTGTAAAGTACAAAATCAGCATTATTTAAGTGTCATCATTGAAAGCCTCTTGTAACTTCTTCAGTGACCTTGCACAAGGAGAGTTCACTGTGAGCAAAGAAGATATTACTACAGACATCACCATTTTTGTTTACTTGGATAAAACTGTCTCATGTAGGTAACGTGAGTTGTGAAAATGAATGTGCGTTCCCCAGATTCAGTTAATGAAATTTTACTCACCTTAGTAATATCTTTTTGAGAGTTGAGAGGCTGCAACATATTCTCAATCACTATGTCACCTAATGATAAACTAGACAAGCTGTTTAAGAGGGCTTGTTAACTTTGGGAGTGTCTTTTTGGATATATTGGCTGAGATCACAATTATGTTGCAACATATTTTGCAAATGACTCCATTAAAAAACATTTTAGACCCAACCCCAGTAGATGGTCATGAATAATGTGGCTTGAGTGCTTGCAGTTCTACATACGAATATGCCAGTGCTGAGAAGAATGACATTTTTGCTGAGAGAACATGAGGTTCTGCAGCAATATTTACCCCAATATGCCTGAAAAAAAAGGAATTTCAGAGGTTGCAGTGTCTCCATATGAGAGGGAAGAAGCATTTTTCTAGAATTAACTCTGCTATTCAGGATTGCTTGTTTATTTGTTTTCCCCATCATGTGTTTTTGGCCTATTCTTTTGTGGGAGCTGATCCTCCTTACATGATTGAAGGTAATTTTAGTTATATTTTTTAATTTTAATTTTCATATAATTTAATCATGAGGGAAATAGGCTTTGCTTTTTAATCTATTATTCTGACTGCACAAAATATTTAATCATTTAACACTTGTTATGGCCAGAAAACACGATAAATGAGGATAAAGACTGAAGCCAGAATGCTGAGTGTCACAGACTCGATTGAAACAGCCTAATCCCCTTGTGGAATGAAGATATTAAAGAAACCTGGATGCAGAAAGCTGTTTCGATGAAATCTGTAGCTATTTCTGAGCTGAGCAGATTTTTAAGTAAAAAGGAAAACAAGAACATAAAAAAACAAAACCANGGAGAATCAGAGGCAGAAACTCAGAAAGTTCTAGCATATAAAAAGGAAGACAGCTTTCTGGGCCATTAGAATCAGCCTTCTGATGTGGAGCTATTATATATAGTCAACTTAATAAATATTATCTATTATTTTGCTATACTAGTGCACAGTCTTAGGCTGTTTCAGATTTTTATACATAATTTTCATTTAATCTGAATTCTTATAACATGTAGTCAATAAAAAGAAGATGGATTCTCTGAAGGTAATGTGAAGAGAGAAAATTACAAGATAGAATTTTTAAGAAATATGAAACCAAAGGTCCTCAATGTAATTTAAAATCCAGATTAATATTCGCTCATACAATTCTGTTTTAATGAGGAATTGCCACAGTTAACCTGTTTTAATGTGAAAATGGGGATGGTTTGGTGCACAGAAATTTACTGCAAAATTGAAAGAAGTGATGATCTGTAGGTATGAAAAAAATTTCACTTAAAAATTTTTAAAATACTAAATACAGCATGAAAGCAAGAGTGTCAACACACTTAGAACAAGGTGTCTTGGGAATGACATGTTCAAGAATGAACAGTCAGAGCTGCAAAAACCAACTTTGATGAATACGATTACTAAGATAATATTCCAGAGCTTAAATATGAAAAATATTAATGGAAGTTGAAGTTTTACTTAGCTTCTAGGGTATACCTACATATGTAACATACACTTTGCATCTGAACTTTTTTTTTAACTCTGATTATCTTTAAATGTTTTGGTTGATAGCAAATATTTTGAACAAATTAAGTCAATCAGAAACATACTTTAAAATTATTCTTGGGCTTGGTTTGGCTAATGAGCCGCAAGCTTATTTATTCACAAAGCTCAAGGAAACACATTTGGTCAGTGATTCAGCTCAAAGAACTGTTTTTAGTTTGGCACAATGCAGTTTTCTACAGTGGAATAGAACTCCATTCCCTGTATGTGATGAAAACTTATTTTTGTTTCTAGGAAAATTGAATACACAATTGCCTTCAGGAGTTTTAACCCTAAGAAAAAATTCTTATACCTCTGCTTTTTCACCAACACACCTGTGCAACTCTGTTTATAAAGTTCTGCATATTTAAGAAGCTAAGGCAAAACCAGGTATATTCCCCAGTGTTAAGATTGGAGGTATTTCTGCAAGACTAACTTTAGCTCATGGTCCACCTTTTGTTTTTTCAGGTTCCAAAACCCAACAAATTGTCTATTCCATTATTTCTTGAATGTTGTTCCTTGAAACAGTATGTGACATTTTCTTTCACGTGTAGGATTTTAAACAAATGAAGCTGCCTACATTTCGCAGCTTTGGTTGCTCTGTAGTAGCACATACCGATTAATAAGGACATAAAAATTTATGTGGGTGTGTGGTTTCCTGTTTTTTTTTCTGTCTGGGTTTTTTTCAGTCACTTACAGTACTGGACTGTGCTTCCCCTCTCATTACAAAAAACAAAGATAGAGGCAGGCTTCTGAGAAACATCACATGCCCACCAAAATCCCAGCAATTTGGGGACCTTTTGATACCACCCCCTTGAAGTCAGCTCTCCAAAACACCGTGGCAGTGTTTTACAGGTCCCTGCCCATGGTTGGCAAGACACAAAGCACGAGAGCATGATAGCTTTTGGGAAAATGGTTGTGTGTTATGAGTCCCCTGACTCTGAGCTGAGGGAAGACAGGGTCCTGTGGGGTTGGCACAGGGGATGCCAGAGTGACCTGAGTCCTGGCAAACAGCGAAATGGGAATATGCTAGTGCCCAGCTGGGATCACCTCCCTGCTGCTCACCCACAGCATCACTCACCATGTGCTTGGCAATTCCTGTTCACCTCTATCAGGCACAAACAGGCAAGGTCTGTCTGTCTTTCAAAAGTAAAGTACTCCTGTATCAAAAGTGAAAAACAATGTTCAGAGCTTTAGAATAAATTAGATGTTATTTTCTAGACACTACTGGGTCAATATAAGTTACTTTAAAGGGGAAACATAAGCTGGAGTCATTGGAAATCTTAGTAACCTAATGCTCGGCTGCTGCTGCCTTTTTTTTTTTTTGGAAGTCTGCTTGGTATCATAACAGAAAGTTTTATCATACTTTACGTTTTTTTTTTTTTCTCAAAGCTTTACAAAACTTCTAATGCAATCTCTTCTGTCAGTTCAGCAGTTATCTTCTTTAAAAATGAATCAGTCTTTGATTTATTTAATATTAATCTAAACCTGTGTTGCAGCCAGAAATTATGTAAACGTTCAATGGATTTATTCATAATATATGCTCAGACACATTTTTCCATCACTTCAGACTAAATATTAATGTTTTAAATATCAAGATATAAAATGCTTGAAAACCAAACATAAGGAAAGCACTGAAGAGAATTTGCTAGGACAGCAGTATGCTAAATAAATAAAGAACAAAGTGTGTGACAGAAGAATTATGTGCCACAGTATCAGCTGGATAAGGACAGAAAACTAATTCAGTGCTGGCATAAGTGGAGAACAAGAACTGATGATATATGCAACAACAAATATGAGAACACAGCTAGTTTTCACCAGAATAAAGCCAGAGGGTTCTCCAGTGATTTGAGGGATTCATGGGTGGAGACTGCCTCTGTTACTGCTGTGATCACAGAGTAAACTAAAACAACCGGCCCAAAAGCGAATATTTAATTTTCTTTCTTGCTTGCCAAGTCAGTTTTCTGTTCTTCTGACCTGAATCAAATTATTATGTGGTCAGATAAGTACCACAGAGTGAGTAAGGTGAGGTTGTCAAGTAGGAGAGAAGGAAACAGGAATGCATCCCAGTGGAGAAGAGCTGTTAATTTAGCCAAGTCATCTTATGGAAACATACCCTCAGGGACTTGCTTGCAAAACCTCTTCACAGAAAAGGCGAGTTTCTTCTGAGATGCCTAGGCCAAGGAAGAGCAGGATTTGCATGAACATTTGTGGGTTTGAACGGTAAGAATTCCAGAATTTTATATCCAGTAGTTCTTTTCTTTTGGTAGCAGCAAAACAGTTTTCTGAACACAACCTGTGACATAAAAATAGACAGCTAGCTACTGAACAGTTTTCTACTAACATTTTTACCCTTTAAGTGGAACACATCTATCTGTATTGCATATTTGCTGCTGAAGACTGCCACAATAAAAATCACCTGTCAAATCTAAAGATTTCACAAATATTAGCACTTCCTTTATTCATTATCATAATACTTACTAGGAGCTGGAAAACTGATTCAGAATACTTTTCTAACAGGTTCACACCAGAAACCAGAAATCCGTGTGTTAGTGGGATGTATGCTCTGATCTCTAAAGAAGTGTCTGCTGCTTTCAGTCTTTACAAACTCCAGGGCTCTTCCTGGCCCAGCTTTACTTAAGGCATTCTCAGAATAGTCTGAGCTAGTAAGTCACACAGTTTGTATTTAACACAAAAAAACCCCTCAAATCCAACAATGTCTTTGGAGCACAGATCTGAGTCAGAGATGTAAGGGGGCTTCTGCTAACTTCTGTGAGCAGAGGCCAAGCTGCTAGAGGGAAAAAGAGAAAACCCTCACAAAGCCTGGAAAAGTGGAAGGCATGTAGGGCAAGGAGAATTTGAGAGGTGAACAGAAGATTTTTTTTTCTACCATTCCAGGATTTATTTAAAACATTTTTTAGAACAAGAATAAACATTTTTTTCTGATTTTAGACCATTATTTTTCAAAGGTATATTGCTGTATTGGTTGTTATGTGACAGCAGTTATTTCATTTGAATGAGACAACCCTTCATATCTATCTTAGTTTCCTTCTTTTAAATTTGTAAGTGTTGAAATAGAATTTAAAGGGACTCTATTCCCAATTTGATTTGTTAAAAGCCTGAAGAAACTTCAGCTGAAATAATTTGTATTTTTACAAACCTTTTTAGAAGGTAGCCATTTTTAAACAATTTATAAGTGTAAAAGCTTGCAAATTCTGTACTTGAACTTCTTTTTCCTTAGCTTGCTAAGCAGACAAAGCTTGTCTTTGTTAATTTCTGTCACAATTTGTAAATATAGTAATTTCTTAAGAGCTGTCCAGTTCCATTAATATCTTCAAATACTCCACAAAATGAGAATCCTACTAGTGAACTAAGAAATGCTTGCCTTCATAGTAAAAAATTATGCAGCTATTGAAAACATTTGGCTTTATATTTTGGAATGTTGTTCCTTTTTCTTAGTTCATTCTTTCCCCACAAGTGCCTTAATCTGCTTGAAATGGCATCACTAAAAACATCACGTGTTACTGAATTTCATTTCCTAATAACCCAACAAAACCATTGATCCGGGATATCTCTCTTCTAAAATGAAGGATTTCATTCTGAGTTGTTCATCCAGACTCCAGAGTACACACTTTTGTGTGTGTGCCTGATCTGTTTTCCCATTTCTTCTTGAGGAAACAATCCACAAGCCTTCTCCAGGAGTGTCCCCACTGGGACAGATTATTTTTACCTGAATTTTAGCATTGCTGTCCATGGGAAAGCCCTTTGATCTTTCTAAAAGTTTTCCCTTAAAATCCTGTGGGATGAGCTGGACTGTGGAGGCAGAGGAACAATTTTTTGACAAATAAAAAGTGTTTTAGCCAAAAGGAGCAAAAGATTTTAAACAAATGAATTTTATATGTAAATCATCTTACCTATGCTTGCTGCTATATCCCATTTTTTTTAGGCAAAGATACATTGGTATTTATGCTCTTGACTATTTTGCAAGCCAAGTGAAGAACCACTTCCTGTATGTATGTTCACTGCTTGTTCTTGCAGAAACCCCCTGATCAAAGCAATGCCATGTCAGATCAGATCTAGAGTCAAGAAATGCACATTAACTCAAGAATTACATCTGAACTAATAATCCCCAAGTCTCAACAGCGTTCCAGAACTGTGACATCTCTGCACTATATCTGGACCTAACCCAGATTACACCTGACAGCTTAGTGCTTCTGCTTTATTTTGCCATGTACTTTTCAGGGTAGGGTCAGGATGGATGAAGTCCACACCTCACATGTCTACACTGACATAATGCTGTCAGTTTCTTATGTTTCACAAATCTTCCTCTATTTTAGGTCAGAGGACCATTCAATTAATTATCTTCTTTTTTTCCTATCCAGTGACTGTGTGTCTCCTTTAATGATCACCTGAGTAGAAAATTACCCACCAAAATAAATATGCACACAGAAGCAGGCATCATGTTCATTAAACCAAAATGGATGCTTTCCTGACTGTCACCATTCAAAGTCACCATTTTCACCCTGAAGCCTTCCCACTGATTAAATTAATTCACATTTGTGGTAAAGAGCCAACAACTTTTAATGATGCAGAAGCATTTCTTTTTCTTCCTTTTTTTCCACCTTTCTCACTGAGGGAAGCTGACGCATATGTCAGTCATGACAGAAACTGTCACAGACTGCCATGTAACAGAATGTGCCACTCATTTGAAAAACAGCATCATTCTGGCCTCCTAAGGCAACAGCACTGCTTGTGGGTACTGGTACATGCGGACTTGCCAGCTGTGGCTGCATAGAACAGGCAATCCTTAGCAAGCTACAGCTCAGCTGCATTTGGTGAGCTCAAACTCTCTGTTTAATGCTATGGAGAAATGAGCCTCTGAGCTTATGTTTTACTCTTTGTACTGCTGGAAGCAGCACTTTACAAGGTATGGTTTTCTTCTGGCATGAGTATTTTATGCTGCAAAATTTTATTTTCTCATTAACCACTGCAAGATACAAAGCATTCATTTCAGAAGCTGAAGTAGTTTAATAAAATCAATCAAAAGGCTTTCAGTTAAACTTTGGGAGCAAATTAACTCAGGCACGTTTCCTTTAGAACACTGTTGGCATTGAATTTTATACTAAGCAGTGTGACTCTGAATTCAACTTTTGGGAAATATTTCTGATATCTGACACAGTTTCCTAGAACTGCAAAGACTGAGGTGGCAAAGGGTTCCTCAATACACTGGTGATTGCATGCCTTCAAAACTCTAATGCAACATAAAGATGTGACAGCATTCATCATCTTTCTTTCTCTCTCCCCACTTGGAGCTACCTTTACCTTCACACTGGTTGCAGCTGGAAGTCTAGGTGCTTTATGAACCTTTTTGTTTGGTCAGAATGGTTTTTATGCCTCACACATTTCTGTCTCTTCTGAGGAAAGCTTTTGTAGAATGTGCTATATCTTATTTTGCTGCACCACTGTAGCTCAGTTGTGATCCAGAAAATATAGCCCATTTTCTAAGGGATTATGAATCTATTAGATAAATGTAGCCTGCAAGTTCAAATTGTGTTCATAATGAATAGCCCTGCTAGAGAAAAATAGATTAAATTGTGCCCTAAGTTACACAAAAACCTATCCGTTTATCTCTGTGGTCCTCAGTGCTACTCCAAGTATAATTTAGGATAATTTGGGGCATGCTCCTTTATACAATTCAATATCTCTGTACAATTCTTAAGTCACTGTTTACAAATGCTCATTATATTAAAATATACTTCAGATAAAGGAAAATTACCATATAAATAACTTCCAGTCCTCATCTACATTCCTATTTCCTACCCATCTAGGCATTTTCTTATAACTTTTTACATAAGAAATCATACAAAACTTAATTATATTTATTAATATTTTTATGTGAACTGATGTAATGGAATGGGCTAGTAAAGACATCCTAACTGAAGAAAATTCATTTTTATCTGAGCACTGCAGTGTTTTGAGATGGAAGTTTAAGAAATGTATCACATAATTTTAACAATTGTTTTGTTCCCTTAGGAGACAAAAGAATTTGACTTGCATGTCTGTATTTTCTCTACTTACTCCTAATGTGGAAACTGTAGTGACATTGGTGAATAAAAAGAGGCTAATGTAATTAACAAAAAATGTGGCATATCCTGATTTGAATTGAGAATAAAATACTGCTTTTTCTGGTTTAATTTCCACTGGGACTACATCTAACCACAGTCACATTGCAAACGTCAAAATTTAGGATGCCTGCCTTTTTAATCCTTACCCACCTCCTTCCCCACCTGCCTATCAAGGTGGCTGCAGCACGCACTGTCTGTCTCTGTGAACTTGGAAACTTCACTCACTGAGCTCTTTGTCTTAAGTCAGATGTGGCTGATAATGGCCAAGAGTTCCAAAAACGAGAGATGGAAGCAGATGACACAATTCCGTAGGCCTTACTTCCTCAGGGAACTATGCAGGAAACCAAGAGAACAACATGAAGTTAAATTAAAATAACTTGTGGAATCCTAAAATCCATATGTGTCAGCTGATCCAGTAAAGATAGACTTAAAGCAAAAGGTGAAGAATTTGAACTGTAAGTGTGTTTTTCTACCAAGGTTTCAATTAAAACCTAAACCTATGCTCATCTAAACCTGCACTGATTAGCATGTCAGGGCCAGACCTGTGCTTTGTAAAATTACACCTAGTTGCTTTTTAATCTGTGGTGTTTTAGACAGAGATTTAACAGATGGGGTTGGGTTTTACCTGAGTAATCATGGCTGGCTGATACACTGAAAACAACCCAAAATATGAAATAAACACATCTGGATTAAAAATGTCAAACACAAAGTAACATAATCTGAACTAATGCCTGTTCTGCTTGGTTTGCTGAAAAGCAGAAAAATTCCGGAAATGAAGGACCTTTGGTTACAAAGTCAGGACCAGCTACCAGATTCACTGTGACAGCATCTGGATGTCAAGTTTTCTTTCTATGCCATCTCCTTTACACATTCCACTCCCTCCTTTAATCTGTCATATCATCTAGTATATAAAGACAGTTATTCTGAGCTCTCAATAGGATGACTAACATCATTTAATTGATTTATGGGCAATGTCCTTAGTGCTAAATCAAAGCAGATACAACTACATTACTTTTACTTCAGCCCTGCTAAACATTTAATTCCATCATCATATGATTTAAGTTGTAATAAGAAGTAGAATGGTCTCAAAAGCAATATTCTTCACTGAAATACACTTAGTCGTAAATAAAAATAAACCCAACCCTCTTTCTAGCCCTTAATATTATTTTAAAACCTATGTTATCATTATAATTTTCACTCTCTATTTTAATAGAGAGAACTGAAATGGGTAACTTTCAATATTTTGGTTCCATTTCCATATGAATGGATGAAGTGGTACTTCATCCTGGCCTGGAAACACCAGAACATTGAGGAAAACTGAATTTAGGTGCAGTGTTCCAACTCCTTGCCACAAGGAACAATTGCTGATACTTGAATTTGGGGACAAAACTACTCCAGGGCACAGAGTGACCACACAGAATCCAAAAAGAAGAAAAAACCTATTACACTGAAAATGTTCTGTGAATAATGCTCAGTGAAAAGCTGCAGTCATACTGAATGTTGCCAGCTAAGCTCTTGCATGTTGACTTGAAAAATTAAAAGCATAACCACTTAGCGAACTAAAATTGGGGTACAAAAGTTCCTTGCTCTCAAGAATAATAGTTTGTGCTGAATCTGGGTAAACTTTAACTACAGGATTATAAAGAGAACTCTTTCCAAAGCCTACTCATAACCCGACCAAAATGTCGTATATTGGTGATGAAACGTTTATCCTTTTCTGTCAAGTTTCATGGCTATTCCACAGTGAATGAGGTGATTTATTTCTTTAAGCATTTAAACAACATCTTCTGCACTCAGTGAGAAAACGAGCATTTTAAACACTTTAATATTCTTGAAATAGGCCCTTTCATAAAGAACACACCAAAGCGGATGTGCTTATCCTAAGAACTTTACTTAAGAATGTAAAAATTCTTCTTCTGTAAAAATGGTAGTGATGAACTGCAAAACGTTTTGTTTGACTGTTCACATACCAAAAAGGGGACTGCTGGATGCTATTCACATCTTGAAAATTACTAAGAAATTTTTAGCATGAAAAAGGAATATTAAGCAAATTTGCTATGTGGCTTAAGCTATCTTAAGAGGCAGTTCAATAGCTGAAATCCAGGAAGCAGACCAGCATCTTTTAATGAGATGACATTAAACAGACAACCAGAAAATGCTCTATGGATCACATGTTTGAGATGATGCTTGAGAAACAGTAAACTGTCCGAAACAAGACTGAAACACACAACTTATATGCTGTCACATCACAGCAACTGCCTCTACCTCTTTTCTTCTTACACAGGTAAAACAAAGTATCTTGGCTGAACACTGAGATTTTATTATGGCTCCATTGTACACTCACTGCAAAGTCTCCAATACATTATGCTTTCAGTTTTGCTGTCTATAGAGGGAAACTGTATTACAGTTCTATTAATAATCTGTTAGTGAAATTAAGGGCTCAAAGCCAATGAAAAGATAACCATTGTTACTACACCAAAAGATTTATGTAAGAACACAATGGGGTTTTAGCATAAAATAAACACTTTTTAATTAATGGATGGTGACATCCCAGATTTGTGGAATAGTATATTTAAAAAATACCTTGCAACTGCATTTAAAGTAAGTTCACTATTAATGCCAATATCAGACTGTTTAAAAACACTCTAAAAAGAAGAAAATTAAAAACACCTTTTAAACTGTCTGTCTGTAAGGCATACATTTGACTGAGACAAAAGGTGTTCGAGCCTTTCAGAGCTCTCTGTAAAAAGCTGTTTTTGATGTACAGGGAGCCAGTACATATCCTCATCTGAATAAGTCTCTTCTTACCTACTTTATTTAGTATAGGAGTAAGATGCTTAAGTAGCCACTATCATCAAAATATCACTGACATTCAGATCAACGAAGAAATTTTGAATAAAGGGTTTTTTACCAGTAGCATAGAAGAGAAACACCTGAGATTTATCCTGTTGAGACTCTTTGAAGTCCCTTGTAATAATTCAGCAAAGTAGAATATGCATGCCTCTAATCATCAAAATGCTGCATTATTTGGGGCTCTAGTGGACTCCTGCTTTGCAATCTCCTAATGACTGTGAAATCTCACTGATCCAAAAAAGTACAAGTTCTTTTCTCTTGCATTCAATCTGTAGATGGCTTTTTAGCTCTTCCTTACTGACAGAATATATAATTTTTTTTAAAAAAAAAAAGGTAAAATTAGAGTGATTTTGAAAATCTTCCAGAGACAAAAAACAGTCACAAAAGAGCAAACACACTTTAAAGGACAGACAGACAAGAACCTGTTTCTACATAGGTTCATTAAATTCCCATCCTGACTCAAATGCCCAAGTGACACAGGTGTGCTAAATGTTGTAACTTTGCACCTAGTATGTAGCTGCTATCTTGATGAATGTAAGCAAAATGCATTCTTGATTAAATTTCAGCAATAACCCAGGATTCATATTTTATTACTTTGGAAACATTTTTTACCTAATAGGACCTGGAAAAATTAAAAGGCTCTTTTTTACAAAGAAGTGATTAGATAGAATCAAAAAGTAAATTTGTAAATATGTAAAAGGTCTGAATTCTTACAAGAGAGTAGATTTGTAAAATAACTGATAGCAACTGTTATGTACTTTACATTTGTCAAGACATACACCAGAACAGTGTCTTGCTTGGTATTTTAGTCCAATTCCAACATGACTTAAAATTAATCTTGATAAAATTGTCTCCAAACACTTTCATGTGCCAAGAGTTTATTTTGATGTTAAGAATTTATTCTTACATAAAGGATCTGATGCTCAGAAGTACAGCCTTTCTTCAATTTTAAACTGCTACCTGTAAACCCAAATGTATATCCTTTCTTGGAGGTGATACATATGGAGTGATGAACTTGGTGCTGCTCTACTGCTGTAAGGCTTTTGTGTGCACTTGGAACAGATGAAGTTAAATTACTTTTACAGATGTGATAAAATATTAAGCACTTTTTAAAGAATAAAGTAAAGTAAGATTAAATGGTATAAATGCAACTGAGATAAAGCCAGAGGATTTTTCTTTGACTCAGTATTTCCTTTTCTCCCTTTAACATCTAGGTACTTAAGATGCATATTTTATCATATTTAAGTTTCTATAATTGAGATGGATGGAGTCAGTACTTCCTGAATACCATTTCCTACATTGCAGGATGGTTTAAAATCCTATTGTTTTTTGGTTTTCTTTCCCTTTTGTCTGGTAGTTTGTTTGGGTTTTGGTTTGGGGTTTGTTTGTTGAGGGCCTTTGTGCGGTTTTTTTGCTTTGTTTGGATTTTTTGTTTGTTTTTTTGCAGGTTCAGAAAGCAGTAGAGATCAGGCCTATTGTGATGCTGATTGTTATTCCTCTGATAATCCACTCTCACTTTGCATGTAAAAATGAGGCTTTAGAGATATATTACAATAGCAACTCATGAGAAAAAATAAGATCTAACACCTAGCTGTCACTGTAGGAAAGCTGGATATGAGAAAGTAAATAGTAATGATTTATTTCCAAACAATAATGGAACAATGATACTCAAAAATGAAAGTTGATGCATTTTGCTTTCAATGTGTATCGTAGCCC
Source organism: Thryothorus ludovicianus (assembly GCA_013397245.1). NCBI lineage: Eukaryota > Metazoa > Chordata > Aves > Passeriformes > Certhiidae > Thryothorus > Thryothorus ludovicianus. The sequence continues at coordinate 41,690 of VZTB01002467.1, forward strand.
TACTGGGTTGAAATGAGCAGTCGGCTTCCCATATGGCACATGCAGTGTGAAACAGATACGCACGTTTAGAGCAAACACCAAAATAAACTGAGAAAAATCTATTAACATAGGTAAAGAACTCAAACCTGTAAATAAACACTGGGGTCTCAAAGAGCTTTTCAATTAGGAATAAATGTGGTGGTGTGATGGAGAACATACCACTAACACCAGGAATGAATGGTTCCAAGTACCACTGCCTTGTTGTTCTTTCATACAACCTTTTATACCATTCATCCGACATGCATTTCACCTGTGTGCCCTCGCCACCCTCCTGTGGTTCCTACCCCTCAGCAGTTACCTCCAACACTGCTCCCCTGTCCTATACAGCTGTAGCCCATTAGGGATGAGCCTTGGCTGCACCCAATTCCCAGTCACCACAAACTGTGTGCCTACAGTATTGCTATCAGGGTTGGTTTTTTTCTGGTGGAACTGAGATTCAAGAAAAGTTCTTTTTGCTCAAACAGGCTTGCCTTCTCCATCTGCCTTTTAATTAGCATCTTAATTGAAATTTATTAATTTAATTACTTTTCCCACTTGTTCATCCATCAGTGCTGGCAAAGACAGTCTTCCTATTCGGTTTCTGTGGGGTTACTGCTCTTCTATTTAGTTTCTTTTATATACACTCCTGTGTGCATTGAGTCAAAGCCTTTATATCCAGACTATTTGAAGCCAAACACTTTTTAAATTTTGGCTTCATTTTATCCTGCATTTATCCATTAAGACATATATAATTTCTCAGACTCAACCAGGGAGTTTTCTCTCTATGTCTATGGAAGACCCTAGTTACTATATATGTCATTTTCAATAATGTCCTTATATTTAACTTTCTGAAATACTGTTAAATAATTTGCCTTTGCCTAGAGCTCAGTTTCTCCCAGATGATTTATGGGTTTCTCTGAGGTTCCTGGATTCCAGCACTATACAAGACATATGAAAATATGCTCTGGAAAAAGTGGATGTGGACTTTGAAGCACAGGAATTATTTTTATACAGACTATAAAAAAAGGAGACCTATTTATGTATTTGAACTTTTATTAGCCTCTGAAAAGATATTAAAGGTGCTATTAAAGGTATGTCCTTTCTGTATGCATAACTGCTGGCTATCAGAAATCACACTTCTTGAACTGA
>VZTB01002467.1:43093-56982 GCA_013397245.1 Thryothorus ludovicianus
TCTCCTCTCCTCTCCTCCTTCAAATAAATTGTCAGTCCCTGTGCTTGCTTTAAAGGATGACACTGTACTTACATGAGACGAGTATATTGCCATTTATGGTAACAGAAAAATTTTCTTTATATGTAACAAAAATAAATTTTCATTAATTCATAAATAAATTTATTTAATTTGCCATTTAGAGCATTTCAGCAGTGCTTTATCAGTGCTAAAAAATGCCTCTTTCTGAGTGGTTTGCTTATATTATTAGCTCACTAACTATTGTTTATCCAAAAACACTCTAATCAAAGAAATAACTACTATGGATTACAGGGAGTAAATAACCAGGGATTCAGTGCTTCACAGTTAGACTGAGACTCTCAGTTCTAACTGTCAGTAAACATATTCTGCCTTCAGATGATCAGGATTTACATAAACACTCTCTGAGAAGTATTTATTTCTGGAAATGTGGTCTCATGAACACCCAGAAAAACCCTCATCATCCTTTCTATATTAGATATTGGAAATAGACAAAAAATTGTCATATATATTCTAAAGGAAAGTCATCTTACTTTTTGTACTGCACAATATTGATTCAATAATGTTGCCTCAGGAATACTCTTTACCACAGTATGTATCGTGTCTAATACTTGACTCCAATACTTGTTGTCATTCCATTCTTCAGCAAGATATTAAATAAAATGAATTGCCCTTGGCACAATGACAATGAAGATAAATGTCAAAACTGCTCTATCCAAAACTAAATGAAAAATATCTAAGCATGCAAGCTCAGTGTGTACAATCTTTGTGGCACTAAGTAATGTATTAACCTAAAATTTCAAAGATCAGGATTGTAATTTCATGCAACTTTTCTGCAACACAAAATATGTTCCTATAAATATAGATTTATATATAAAAAAATTAAATATCATTATAGTAAAACCTTGCATTATGCTGCCTTGCTTGAGCATAAAAAAACTTATTTTGGAAAATTATACTAAAAAATAGACAAATGCAAAAAAGACATGAGGTTTGATTGACACTGAAGCAAGAATAACAGACAAGTATTTAAGAGGATAAGGCTGGTCACACATATTCTTGGTAAAAAATTCAGATTTCTCAGCAAAACTAAAACACTTTCAAAATATTTGTGCCATCAAATTAGAAGAGCTTTCAGACAGCAGTATAAATAGTAGTGTAAAAAAATATTTAAATCACTAATGGTTAAAATTTTAAACCTGACAACAACAACAACAACAACAACAACAACAACAACAACAACAACAACAACAACAACAACAACAACAACAACAATAATAATAATAATCCACAAGTCATCCCCTTGTAAACTGATTGTTTCTATGAAGATGAAACAGAACATGAAAACCCAGCAGGAGGAACAGCAGGTGATACTGTAATCTTTATCCCACTGTATCTGTGTAACAAGTACACTTTTATCAGATACATGAGTCCAGCGGGTAGAAGAACAGAATGCATTACCTCTGCAGTTCGAGCTTTTGAAAATCCCTATGTTCTTCATAGTTTTGCTTGCAGCCGTAATCGTTCTGTCCTAAGAGATGTCATTAAATTGCATTTCCTGTTTCAATCAAAACTAAAATATCATCCCTCAAGGATTATACTCATACCCATTTCCTATTAAAGGGGGTCCTGAAAAAATTTCAAAGATATTTTTTAGCTTAGGAAGGTTCATGTTTAAATTAAATATTCTGAGTAAATACATCTGCCCATGTCCCTGCTTTGTCAATATTATCCCCACAAAAGAAAAATATAGTGGTTGCTAGAGTAGGTTCTAAAAAGACCTGTTAAATATTAATGCAGGCAAGTAGAGATGGTAACCTAGTCATACTTGTTTGAATCTAAATTGAAGGAAATTGTTGTCTTCTGTTTACCTAGGTAAAGTAAACTTTTATTTCTAGTATCAGTGTTCTGATTATGGCAAATGTGACAAGGCCAATTTTTTTTTTTTTTCCTATATGTGTTACAGAACTCCTGGTAAAAAAAAGTATATCTGCTACTTTTAAAGTTTATAAGCTTTAAAGTCTATGTTTCTGTTACCTTTTAAAGTTTATGCGATGAATATTGCCCTAAATTGCTAGATTTTTTTAAACATGACTATGTATGATCAAAACTTATCTCAATGATCTGTAATAAAGAAGAATTCAACTTCAGTAGCTTTAGTTAAAGTTAAGTGTCTAATCTAAATCAGCTTCCCATCTGCTCATGCTTCACCCAGAAGATAACTCTATTTTCCACATAATAGATCTCAAAAAATGAGAAAGAAATATTTTTTTTTTCTCAGCTCTTTTCCCACCCACACTTTACTCACAGGAAAAAAAACAATCCTAATTATTTTTAATTTGGGAGCTATCCTACAGGTAGCCAAACACACATTAATAACTGGATCTTTTGTTGACTATGAAAAAACAGTAGTGGTAAGGAGAGAAGGCCTCATTTTAATGTAAGTAAATCCTCTAGAATTATATTGTCAACAGAAAATAAAAATAAAGTGAGAATAAAACATCTTTATACCTGTGGCAGGACATACATATTTTCACCTTGTTAAGTACTCAGATTAAGTCAAAGTCAAGTCCCATGCAATTTCTGCCCTTTGTATTGATTTTGTCCGCACAGATAATAATTTACTTTCACATGCATACGAGTTAAGCATAAATTAAAGCAAATTCAGATTACATATTAAAAGAATTTTTATGCTTTTCTGAATGACAGACTATTTTGGTCTCAAATCTTCATTCAGCATAACAGACAATATTCAGTGCTTGCATATTTCAGATTTTTTAAAACCTTTCTGCAGTAACTTGATCAAAACTTTCATACCCTTTAAAACTCTGACAAGCAATTATTTCCTGCTGAGTTATCCAGCTGTTTCAGGTGACCTCTGACATTATTTATATGTATTATAATGAGCAGGACACAGGTCTCTGAAAACCTGACTATTACATCACAAGTGTGACATTCTTGTCCTACGTTTCTTGCTCCCAGCGGATTACTGAGATAGTAATATTCACATTCTCAACTTGATATCCCTCTCAGTCGACAACTTCTCTCCCATTTACAGAAATGTTACCTAGGTCATGCTCCTGCCTCTCTATTTGAAAACCAAGCATAAATCTTTCCTGTCAGGTTACTGTGTGCATCAAGACCTCTAAATATGAAGGCTGAGACATAGGATATTCACTTCTTGTCCTCTTCAGTTCCACAGCACTGCTGCTTGCAGTATACTGAATTGATCACTACAAGGCTGCTCCACCAGCCTGCTGAGGGAAGGTACCTGCTACAGAAGAGGCAGAGATATGTGTTATATGAAGAAAATTCCTGACTGAGGAAAGATCTGGTGTGAAACCAAGGAAGTGCCAGTGGAGACACTGCAGGTCTAGGTCTGAGAGGATGCAACAGGAATGATGTGATGGGATCTGCTACAGCTTGCCTGACTAAGATGACACCTCAAGCTGTCTACAGACAATTAAGAGGAATCCCTTGATCAGAGCCCTTGGTCCATTATGAGGATTTTAACCATATGGACATCTACTGAACAAGTGATACAAACACTTATGTGTAGTGGAAGGGTCTTCAGAGCACTGTGCATGAATTTCTAATGTGATCTTTGGCCCAGCTAAGGAAATACCCTGACTAGCTCAAAGAGGAAAAAACAGTTGTGAGTGGGATTGCAGATGTCAGTTTGGGTTGCAGTAACTAGAAGATGAGATCAAGATTTGGAGAAAAGCAAAGAAGGCAAGACATGGACTTGGACTCTAGACTTCAGGACAAAAGATTTTGACTTATTTAGAATATCACTGATTAATACCCTTGGAGCCTCCTACAAGGAGCATCCAGAATAGCTAGCTGACGTTTACAGAAAAATTATTTGGAGATCAGGAGGAAAGACCCCTTCATGCAGGTAGACCAGAAATTTCTGTCAAAGGCCTGAACCATTACACAGAGAACTTAAATGATAGAAATCATAGAGGAAGTAAAAACAAGGGCAGAAATAAAAGGAAGCCAATAAAAGTATTGCTTATGTTGTTAAGGATAAAAAGGCCAAAACCTGATTAAAGCTAAAACTAGTTAGGGACATAAATGTAACAGGAAGAATTCTCACAAGTATGCTAATATCAGAAGGAAATTCACACAAAATACAAACTGCTGAACGGGAGAACCAATTGACTGATAGATTATATGGAAAAGGCTGAATAATTTAATGACATTTTCATCTCAGTCAAAGACTACTTCTTAAATTCTGCTCATATAGGTCTAATTTTGGAAGCAGGCTTACAGGAGACCAAGAAGCTTGAACTGACTTAAAAATGTTGAACTGAAGTACAGGATGCCAGATCAAATTGACCTCAAGTTATTGGAGGTGCTGACTGCAGTGAACACAAAGCTATTAAAAATCATGGTAATCAAGAAATGTCCTCAACAACTAGAAAAAGGCGAATACTGGGTTCATATTAAGAAAGGAGATCAAGGAAAAACTATAAAAAGCAGTCTTATCTTTTACACCAGAAAGTCCACAAATAACTCATTCATTTATTTCTGAACACTTATGGAAAACAAGGCAATCAGGAACAACATACCAGAGGCAAATCATGCTCTACCAGTCTTAAAGACTGCTATAATGAAACATGGGACCTGGGACTGGATTATTGATGTGCTGTGTCAGATTTTTCCCTCAGCCCTGGGCAGCTCCTGACACAGCTGTCATGGAGGGAGAGCAACCCAGGGTGCAGCTGTAAAGTACACGGGCTTTACTGTAGGGCTGGTGTGGCATCACAGAGCGGAGCAAGAACGAGAGAGGATCCTCCTGTATGAATTTCCAGAGGATTCATTCCAGGAGGGGACAGTGACAGAAGAGCCCCGAATGGGGGTGTTCAGGGGTTTTTATATGGGGGAGATCTCAGGGGCAGATCCAAATCAATGACCAATAGGGTAGAGAGAGGGGAAATGTAACATCATCATACAACATCTAACAAGGGAATACTTGGGAAAGACAAAGGACACCTGGGCCAATGGGGTGCAACCAGGGATTGGCCCATGGGGGATTGACAGGGAAGGTTCTGGAAAACAAAGGGTGTGGGACACAATGAAGGGCAGTTTTAGGGGAGAACACCAACTTATGAACATACCAATTTGAGGAAAACATGGGGGAATATGGGGATGAATCATCAATAACCAAAACTAATAATTATCAAAAGAAATACACACTGAAACAGATTATGACATAGAATGCAAACTTGACAAATTTCTGGATGATATTAAGAAAAACGGCTGATGTAATGAATGATAAAAATTAATGTCAACAGGATCGGAGGAAATTTATGGATTTTGCCTAGAGAGGACTCATTACACTCAAGAGGCAGAAGGGGCAAGCTCTGCACCTTAGGTAGAGTAGGTGTGTCTGGTGGAGAGTAACTGGATGAGCTGCAAGGACTTGAGGGTGATAGCTGACCACAACACCAACAATGTGCTCTTGCCCTGAGCTGGATGAACTGTGCAGAACCTGCAGCAGAGGCTACAGAGGACCTAAAGAACATGACTGACATGGGGAGGCTGAGTGAGATGAGCTGTTTTTAATCTGGCAAAGTTAAAGCTAAGGGCCATTTTTGAAGAAGCAGAGATAAATGCCTTGCAGCAGTGGCAAACAATATAAAAGGAATTATAGAAGGAATAGTGGGCATGAAGGCCAAGCTGGATAGATCAACTTGCATGCATGGAAAAATGTTTTCATGATGAAATACCAGGATCCACAGAAAGTGTGGCTGCACTATCAGAGAAGGTTATGAAGTCAAATCTGTGGCTGATCACCTCCAAAGCAAAACCAGAACACTTTTTATCCAGAAAGACATCCTAACTAGAATTTTTAGCATTTGTTAGCTTCATCTACCCTAACTGCACAAGTCTGAAAGATTGAAGGCAAAATGTTGATATATATTTTACTGTTTATTATTTCTTATTCTGCAGGCATCAGGATATAAATGATCAGTGTGACCTTTCCTTTTTCATGTCACAATTTAGGTCTTCTACATATGTCTTATAATGCATTTTCAATCCATTTGTGACTGCATCTTTCCAAAACAACACCTTACCTTTTTGGTTTTATTTTAAAAAGATCTCCCTTTTGCTACTCTACATTTTACCACTGTCTTCTTTGCATAAAATAAAAAATTGAAGAAATTTTAAATCCTAATTAAAGACTTATCTAGGCGTGAGGTAGAATCCTCTACAATCTCAGAAAAGTAATAATTTTGCAAAGTAAAAAAAGATAGTTCTATAATTATTTCATTCAGTTAAATTCAGTCCACTGAAAATAACACATGATTAGTTCAAATAGAACAAAACCATAACCAGGCAGATGGAAATACTTCTCATCCATTTTCAAGATATTCTAAATTAAGTTAGAAAAACTCTGTTTAAACAGCCTACATTAAAGAAAGTGTCTTTAGTTAGCTTGTGCACACAAACACCATGCTTTTACTTCAACATAAGATAAAATCAGTACAAATTACTGAATGAAAATAAACCTGTTAACACAAGACCATCCTGTAGTATCTCCTTGTCAGCAAAAAGAAGAGGGCATATGATCATCAGAAATGAATTCCCAGCAGATTAGTTTAGTTTTATAAAGTCATAGTGACAACTGTGGCTTGAAAACAGAGGAATGAGCTAACCAGAAGTCTATTTTGCACAAAAGCAGAGAGCATTATAGAGAAACTAGAGAAAAAGAAAGCATTTTTTCTAAAAACAGATTGATGAAAAACAATTTTAAAACCAAATGTATTTCATCAACAGTACCACAATTGTAACAGTGATAGTCACAACAGTAATAAATACTTTGCTCTGAATTATAATAATTAGAAATATACTCACTTTTGCATATACAAGTTAAAAACATTTTTCTCTAGGAAAATGATCTTATGGTGTAATTATTTTTTCGCAATGTATTTATTACTGTTGCAAAGTATGTTTAAATGGAAACAAATAATAGGATAAATCAAATAAATTCCATCACATTTCACATTACATATAAATTTTGGTTCACTTATAATCTTAGATGGTCTAGCAATTTATTAACAAAAGTTTTCAATCTTATTGACTGGGTCTTCTAGTAATATATTTTAAGTATTAATCTTTCTAACAAAATAAAGTGTCAAAGTCTCCACTATAAATAATGGGTTTGTCACATGTCCAATTGCTGTCAGTTTGGTGAAAGTGTGTAAAAACTCTCCAGTTATTCAAATGTAGGTAACTCAGGGATTGTCTGATCAACATGGGGCTGTTGATTGATTGTCTGTTGATTGTCTGATCAGCATGGGGCTCAGATTCTCAAATTCCAAGCTTCTCATTCTGATAAATCAGGTGGTTTCCATTCACAACTTGCAATGCAACTATATTTATTGGTAAAGGATATTTATTTCAGTAATAAAGTTAAGGAAACAAATAAACAAACACACATTTTTATTTTATTTTAAAGAATTATAGAATCAGTACTAATCAAAAGATTGCAGGTTTTTTAAATTTAGGATGTTTTACTTCCTGAAACAGTAATCTCTTGCTTGACATTAGTCTTCTTGATAACTACACGTGCCTATTTAAATCTCAGTGTACTCCATTACTGAAAATGTGAATTTTTAATAATGACATAACTTTCAGAACATCATCCCTTACCTGTCTTAAGGATTTTTTTTGTGCTTTCCACAAGAAAACTCTTGGCTGGTTTTGCTAATTTGTTTGTTCCTCTATAAAGTGCACAGTACACATTACAAAAGCAGAATTTTCCAACACCATAAACTATTTTCAGTTTATGTAAATGGAGTATGCAAGCCACAAAAGCAGCTGACAGAGATCCAGAACACACATGTAGAAATTAATATTCATTATACCCACCCTGACAGTAATGGGTCTTCACTGAGGCAAAACCAGGATCACTTCATTTAGCAACGCTCAATTACTATTTTTTCTTTTCTTCTCATAGCCTCTAATTCCCATAAACTTACAGCATATGCAATATGTTTGGAGTGAAAGAGTTCCACAGCTTTCCTACACATTGCTTAAATAAACACTTTTTTGTTATTTTTGAGCTTCCCAGTGGCTAGATCTGTTTGATGTCCCCAGCTATTGCACACTTGGTGCCATTCATGATCTTGTCACTCCCTCTTTCACACCTCTCTGGAGCAGAAGAATTATTGCCTGCTGTCACTTCACAGACAGAATCCAATTGTACCATTTTATTTTGCTACCTTCTCATTCATTCTCTGAAACTTACTCACTTTGATCACAATTTTTTTGTTTGCTTGTTTGTTTTCCAGTCAAGGAACTAAGCATATTATTTAAAAAGTAAAATATCATGGGCCACTGCATACCTACTGATTGATACAATTATATATTTAATCTTCATTTACTTTCTCTGCTGCTTTCCTAATAATTGTTAACTTCATACTTGCATTTTTTTTCTGACCTCCTAAGGTCAGAAGCACAAGACCAACATTTTAATAGAAACATTTAACTTCTAAATATAGAGCTAAGTGAAATACGTTAAATATAAAATTGTTTTCATATCAGTTTACATTTATCTTCATTTATTTTAATTTTTAATTTTATTAACCAATCATTCAGGTCACTCCTATTTAACATCTTCAATAACTCAGTATGATCACCAAATTAACCAAATAATTATATGCTACTTTTCCAGCATAGTCACATGTTCAAATATATTTTGAAACACCTGGATCACAGAATATATCCTCTAGAACTTCACTCTTGGCCTCTGCCACCTGTGAAAACCGAAAAAAAAATCACTATTTTCTCCAACAATTTACATCTTTTTTATGAATGCAGGAACTTTTCTCTTAGCCAGCTGCAGTTTCCTCTGTGTTTTCTCTTAGCCATCTGTGCAATTTCCTGTGGTGTTTGGCAATATTTACACTGTTAGATGTGTTCTAGCTCTTTTTAGAAAAATATTATTATTGTTATAGTTTGAACCCTTTTCCCCCAAACTGATTTAATGGACCATTCTCTTTCAATCTAAAACTGGCAACATAGTTACAACCACACATCCCAAAAGCAATCAAATTATCTTTAAACAACAAATTTCACACCACAGGTACCATTTGGCTATTTCATCCCTGAGTATCTTTAAAAATCGTAGGTGTATATCCCTTCACTTTGTTTTGTACCACCTCAAGCTGACAAATCATAACTGCATTTGGGCTCCCCCACAAAAAATTGTGTGAGAATCTATAAAAGCCCTTCCATAGCATGAGCAGGATTAAAATGTTACAACAATTTTGTTTCTATAGCTTCTTCCAAGTGGTTCTGTTTACCTTGATTACCTTTCAGCATTACAGTCTCCCAGACTTCCCTCTGCTCTCTTCTAGAAACAGAATTTCTTAATTCTTGTTTCTTTCAACTATTTTGAGAAATCTCTTAAGTATCTTGGAATTGTTTTGATAAATGTTCTGGGTTGTTTGGCTTTTTTGTTGCTGTTGTTTTTGTTTTTTTTTTAATTTATATTTAGACTTGCATTTAGTCCTTACATTTTCTTTAAAAATCTTCAGCTATATGAAGGGCATCTTTCCTTCAGTAGCCTCTCATACCCTGTTGATTAGCAGTATGGTTCCCTCTTACCCTTTCTCAAGCCTTTCTAGCTAAGCAGCATGTATTTGTTCTCTGCCTTCAAAAATACTTTAAATAGTCTCTGTGCCATCTGCCATGACTGAACCCTCTTAGTATTCCTCCCAGATCCTCCCAAACAGGAGTCCTTGTTCATAATTGTCTTTTCTGAAGTTCAGCCCAACTGTGGGGAGATTTCATGGCTTCCTGGCAGCTCTGCAAGGATATTGAATCTAGAGATAGAAGAAATTTGAATAACATCCACTTGGCTTTTGCTTCCTCTCTAACAGCATCTTCAACAGTCCAGTCCATGAAAATCTTTGATTTAGTGTCAGCAGTCCTCTAAGATGCCTTCTGAGACCCAGTCTCAGCAACAGCTCCTCCCCTGAGGGGGGCTCCAGGGCAGAGGGATGGCTGTCCTTCCTCCATCCCTCCTTAGACAATGGCCTAACAGTATCCTGTGGTCAGGTTTTATTAACAGCATCACTGCCTTGCAATGTACCTATCACATCACTGATCAGAGGAAAAAATCCATCCCTTAGGGGTATTCACAACGTGAAACTTGGGAAACTCTGTCAGGAGAGGGACACTTTCATAACATCCTGGTGATCACCAGGTTTTTGTAATCTTTTTCTTCCACTCCACAAAAGAGCTATTTTAACATATCCCAATTTTTCTCATGAATGATGGTGATCCTTGTCTTTTAAAAAATTCAGGTGCTGAAATTATGTCTTGCAGACACATCTAGAACTGCCAGCATTTTGCTTTGCACACCTCATCCTTTCAAGCCTATTGGCTGCTTCAGGTGTCTTTTCAGATACCAGCTAATGAAACAATGAACTATTACTCTAGAACTATTTCTGTAGGCATTTCTTACATGCATGACACATAAACCTAGAAAAGAATCCATCAGTCACTGTAAAGTCATTTTAGTTGAAGAAGTTCTGCTGGTCTTGTCAGTATTCTTGGATGAACATAATGGAAATAACACAATTTTTTTGCTGTTCAGTGAGATAATCTAATTGTCTCTTCCGGTTTTAAGCTATGAAAAAGCATTTCAGTGCTAAATATTGGTCAACAATTTCTGAAATTGTGTGTTGAAATGCTATCTCATGGGAGTATCTGCACAATATACAGACATCACCTCAATTTATACCCAATATTGAATACTTACCTAAAGATTTAATTTAAATCTATGAAAATCAAGCAATCTAGATTTCTCCCAATGACACTGGTAGTAAAATAAGACATGATACATGCAATTGTATGAGTATGCACACACACTGAAATTTACTTTCCAGCATGAAGTCCCAGTCAAGCAGAGGTGCAAATAACAGCTTGGGATTAATGAGACCTGTGGTTTGCAGTGTTGTCTTCCAATTACATTTGTCACTTAAATTAGGCCTATATGTTGGTATATGCTCATTATTTTTGCATTGCACACATTATATAAAACCACTCCTGGGACCAAGTAATTATTTTTCATATCTCATGTATTTTTCTGAAGAAAACTGTGCATTGATTCAGGTGGGTTTTGTGCAATAAAAATTTTACACACAAGCTGATCTAGAACTCAGCATAGCAGAAAAGTATTTCCAAGTAGTAACAAATTATTCCACTGGATTTTTATTGGGCTATTTTCAAATACAGATGAATGCATTTTGTTCACAAAAATAAGAGCTTTTTCAATGTTATAATTAGGCAATGAAGAAATAGTTCAAATTATCATTCTGAAATTTTCTTATTGTTTCTATCATGTTGTCCTCTTCTTAAACAAATGAAAACTTTTCTCAAAGAACAAGCTCTCCAATTTTAAAATACAGATTATCCAAAAAGGGAGGAAAACCAAGCCCATGCTAGTTGTGTGTCCAAATAATATATTCTAATGACAGTAATGACATCACAGTAGGAACACTATAAGCCAAAAGCTAAATTGTGTGTGAACAAAACACAGCCATCATTCTTTAACAAATACAAAGGTTTCATTTATCCATTGCACCAAAGGAAATTGATGACTAACTTTCATAAAAAGAGTCAAATCACAAGATCATCCCAATTTTTGCCAAATGAGGGAGCCTAACATAAACTTACTTACTTTTCATTTCCTGACAAGCTTCAAAAGCTGTTTATGGCTTCAGAGTCACAAGCAAAGACAGAGCTCAGGTCTTTCACCAAAAAATACAGTTAACATGAGCATCTTTTGCAGTAACAGGACTTGTGGCACTTACTTCAGCAGAGCTGGCATTTCATTCATGAGCAGGTTAAGGGTGCCATGCGTGCACACACACACACACGAACATACACGCATAACACTTGTTAGCACATTAGAGCAGAGCAACACATTTTTAAGATATCTGCCCTTCACTTCACAAAGATAACCCACAGATTTTTTTTAATTAACTTTTGTTGTTGAAAGGTATTTTTTCTGTTAGTGAGCACTTAAAATGCTTCCATAAAGCAATGAACTGAAAAAAAAAAAGTATATTCAGCTTTATAAATCAGATACATATAACTGGATTTAAGACAAAATATTTAAGTGAACTGGGAACCAAATGCATTACTTTTCTCTTCAAATTACACATAGGCTAATGGACTAAGAAAAAAAGGAAAAAATATTTTTATTTGAAACAGTTCTAGCATTGAAGTGTTCAATAACTCTACAACAAAACACTGCATTAGATGGATAACAATGACTGTTCTTAACTGCAAACTGTAGATTGTTCTAAGAAACAATCTTTTATTCTGTAGCATTCCAAATTATGAGCAAATACTATCAAATGCATGGTTTTGTCAGTATGCCAAAACAAACAAAACACCAAACAAAAATCTTAGCACACACACATCCCAGAAAATCCCAACCCCCCAAATGACTATACCAGATTTTGAGTAAAATGAGAGAGCTGGCAAAAGGTCACTGTATAATTTGTGAAACCACCGATATTTGACTACATTCATTTCATTCTTAAACATCCAAATTTTCACTTACTAAAACTCACTAATAATAAAAACCCTATCCCATTATATAATTAATTTCTTCCTGTGGATATTAAAATAAACTATGTTCTGAAATTAAGAGTTAAAATACCTCCTCTTTTGTTTTCCATACATATTTGCCTATATAAATATACTTCATAATTTTACAAATTACATTATTTATATTAAAGCTTTCATTCAGCAAATCATTACAGCTTAACAAGAACAAACAATCCCTGTGTTTTGGTTCTGTCTTTAAATCACTTTTGGAGATAATGAAAACCAGCCAAAATGAGTGACTGCAAATAATACAAACAACAAATTTATTTAGAAAAATAAACTGAAAATGTTGCTTGTCTGTTAGATTTCTCCATGAAGTATACACAAATGGCTAGAAAAAATTTATGTCAAGTACATATTACAAATGACTTCTTTAGCAGTAACTGGGACTAAATGTCAGTGTTCAATAGGAACATTTTTTGATGGATAATTCAATAGACTAAATTTCTCAGCTGCTAATATGATAAAAAAAATGGATGCTATTTAAAAAGATTATATCCCCTTTTTAAGTACACCTTTTCATGTTGCTGCTTTTTCATATATATACATATGTATATATGTATGTATATGCATGTATTTATTTCATCCTAAGAAAGGACCATAGTCCTTTCTTTGAAGAGATCCCCATTGTGAAAGAGAGCATAAATGTCTTTCTTCCGTTCTAACTTTTTAATTCCTTTTGGAGCCCTGGCAAAGTATAGCTTGTTGTGGTCAAAAATCTCCTGGGGCCATCTGTGCAAATGGTGGCACACATCATTACCCTGAATGGAAGTGACAGTGCAAATAATAGAAGTGCATCAAGATGCAATCTCTAAGAGCGGAACTTCCTCAAAGTTGGGTGGAGGACAGGAGGCAGCATCTTTTTAAGTGGCTGAACTTCACTTATGCTCTGCTCCTGTATGGCTTTGAATATATACAAGGGATGACAGAGGTCTTCTTCCCCACAGACAGTAACATTCCACTGTTAAAATATATGTATTCATTTTCTGAAATTACTTTAAGTGCTTCATTTCTCCTTTTGGCTACATATTGAAATATTTGTTGATGCTGGCTGTACCCATAAAAAACTCGTTGTTTGGTACTCTGGTTGCTCAGCACAGAACTCAGGTGTCAGGCTTGGAGATAGCAGTTTCTGCAACAGGGCAAGACATTTAGTTCTCTTATCCTTCCTTCCCACTGAATGGAATTTAAGGCTGTGGCTTTTGCCAGGACTCAGCATGTAGCTATCAGATCTG
>VZTB01002468.1:2476-18907 GCA_013397245.1 Thryothorus ludovicianus
AGGAAGGAAGGAAGGAAGGAAGGAAGGAAGGAAGGAAGGAAGGAAGGAAGGAAGGATCTTTCTTGTCAGTGAAAAGAAACAATAAAATTAAATAACACCAAAATAATAAAATTTATCTTCCCATCTTTCTTCCATGTTTTTGCCATGCTGGGGATCACATCCCCTCAGCTCCCCTTGGGAATAGCTCCACTTTCACTGCTTTTTGGAAAAAACACTTCACAGAGGCATTACAGACATTCCATGCTGATAACTCTGACCTTGACTATGCCTGCAGGAAAACCAGACAGGAGCATTGCAGAAGGGAGAATTGCTGAGCTCCTTTCTCTCTCCTCAGAGCCCTGAAGGATTTTCCAGCATCTGAAACTTATAATCATCCCAGAGATTTCATGAACCTTTGCTTGGGAATGAAATAGGAAGCAGGGCTCCCAGCCTGAATGATTACTTGAGCACATTTTCCCACTAGGTCTTGTTCAAAAGAGAAAAATCCTCCTGTCTTCTCCCTCACACACCCAGTTTCTCTTTGGAAGAAAATGTCTAAGTCACTGTAAGTGACTCTAGTTTAGTCTTGGCAAACCACTCGCAGTTGCTCTCAGGCAATCAAAGTGAGATACAAATACAAAAGGTGTCCCCAGGGTCTATTTAATAGGAAGAGCAGGACGCCCTGCACTGGCTCCACCAAGGATTACTCTCAGCAGGAACACACAAGGAAACAGCTGCAGCAGCTTTCACACATCCACCGGGTGACCTGCAGTGCTCTAGTTTGTCCCAGCAGCATTGCATGGCCAAATTCTACCTTATCTGCAACAAAAAAAAAAAATCGGTGTAGACTGAGGGAGGGATCAGTGCCAGGATGCAGCTCAGCCCACACAGAGCTGGCTGCAAGGGCAGGGTTGCAGCTTCCTGTGCCAGGAGGGAGCATCCTGACAGGCACAAATATCATTCCTTAAGTGCCTGCACAGATGGGTGCAGTAATTTACCAAGGGCGACCAGGAAGGTGGTGCAGATTTTATTCTCTGAGCAAAAGTGCTTTGAGTTTTTGTTTGGCACAGCACAAACGTTCCCAGGCCTCTAGCAGCAAGATTTGGAGGGTGGGTTAGCAGACCTGAATGTTTCAGGAAAAATAAAAAATAATAATGATAGTTGTAACTTGTGTAGAGAAGGGATGAATAAGTTGGGAGTGAATGGGAGAGAAGGAGGTTTGCATGTTCTTGGGCAGAAAGAGGGAATTTTTCACAGAAAGGATGGGTAAGCACTGGAAGGTGCTGCCCAGGGAGGTGTTTCAAGGAATGGCTGGACGTGGCACCCAGTGCTCTGGTTTAGTTGACAAAGGTTTGACTCAATGATATTGGGGGTCTTTTCCAACATTAACCACTCTCTGATTCTGTGATTAAAAGAAGCATTTCAAAAGTCTTTAACTTGATGGAGCTGGAGTCAATTGGGAGTTTGCTGGAGTGAGGAGCAGCCCTGTAAAAGTAGAGAATTTCAGTGTGTTAAGTGGAGCAGGGTGGGTGCTAGAGCACTCCTCCTTGAGTTCCTGCCACTAAGTGGTTCCAGTAGCTCAGCAGCTCAGATGGTTTTATTCCATGGCACGTCACAATTTTCTTAAAGCGGGGAACAGAGAACCTGATCCTTTCTGGGAAGAACGTCTGCTCCGAGTGAAGCTCCTCCAGATGAATTTTTAACTTGTCAAGGCACAGTCCTATGAACACATCCTCCAGTTTGATGAATGGAACACTCTCAGAAATGTTATCGATCTGGCTGGCTACGTCGCTGGATAAAACATATCCAGTCCCAGAACAAAAGGGTGGGTAGGTCGTTCCTGGATACTCTTCCCTACTCACATACCACTTACTCCTTCTTGTCCTGATGGGGTACTCGTGCAGTTTTAAAAAGCCTGTGAAGAATCCAGCAGTCTTCTTCTTCCTCAGAAGCAGCTCAGTGAGGTAAAAAACGTTGACGAACACGTCCGTGTCGGTTTTCATCGCAAAGCTGGACTGGGGACAAAACCTGTGAATCCACTCCATTCCCATCATGGTCTTCAGGGTCAGGTTGTAATAGGTGTCTGTAAAATTCTTCTGGATGATGTCTCTGTACCTCTGGCTCTCAGCAGCAATATCAGCCTGCTGCCTGGCACCCACGGGGCTCCCCAGGAGGAAAAACGTCACCAGGCGCTTCCCGGCCACGGACCTCTCCTTGCCCCAGGTGTGCCGGATGGCCATCCTGGCATCCACCTGCTGGAATGAGGATGCCACGAGCAGGACGAGGAAAGGAGGGTTCCTGTGGCAGTCGATGTCTGGGAGCTGTGAGAAGTTCCCTTCAATCCTCCTGAAAGTCTCCGTGGGGAGTACGTAACCCTGGCTGCTCGCACAGGACACGCAGAACTCGGTCCAGCTGTAGAAAAACCAGAGGCTGGCACTGCTGAGCCCCACCAGGCAGACAAACAGCCTGAACTTTCTGGAATCCACCTGAAAGGAAAAAGGAGGAGCAGCACAACCATAAAAATAAACTCTGATTCCTCTCAGCGCTCCGCTCCCAACTTCCTGCTCAGGGATTTAAAGCCAGGTCAGCTCTAATAGAAAGCTGCCTGTCTGAGGGCATCACCCACGTGCATTTCTGCTCCTGTCACCCCCCAAGAGATGTTCTGCTGGCAGATTCACACTTGGGCTTAACTTGAATCTCCCCTCTAAGCCAGTATGAGCTCAGAAATCCACACAAGCCTGTCCAGGTTACCCAGGCTGATGCTTCCAACCTCCTCCCCATTTTCAGCATCCTACAAACCAAATTTACACCCACCAGGGCCAGAGAGGGAGCAGATTTAGGTATCCATTACAGAGGGCAGAGAATAACAGTGGTAGTTTTTTTGGGTTTGGGATTTATTTTTTTAAATACCGTGTTTCTCCACTTGTGCCTGTGTCCCAGGGCCAGCAGGTATCCCACGGGCACACCCAGCCAGATCCCTCTCATCTTCATCCCCTTGGTGTCCTCTGGGGCTCTGGCACCAACCCAGAAACTGCTTCTGAACCTTTGGCTGGAGGAGCCATGAGTCACATTTTTGAAGTTGGGTCAGCTGCTCTGAAAAAGAGAAAAGAACCAAAACAGCAGTGAAACATTATTTGGGTATTTCAGCCTGTGCAGAGTTTGAGTGACTCACTAGGACATGCTGAGGTTAGAAGGGGCTTGTCCTATTTCCCTCCCCCTTTCAAGTGAGAAAGATCCAAACAACAACAATGTTCATTCATCCAACCTTGTAAGAGACTAAGGAGCTGGACATCTGGTTATAAGGCTAATAAAAATTTGAGTGAGAGAAAAATTATCAAAGCAAACCCCAAATTCTTACGGTGCCAAAAATATTACACGTCTCCATAAACGAACCTGGTGAGAGGAGTTTAAGTTCCAGTAAGCCACAGACTCTCCTACTGTTGTTTTAGAGCACTAGGATGTGGCAGTTTTCACCAGAGGGGAGGGCACCCCTTCCAACTTCCCCTTTTTAAACAAAGAATTGTGTCTGGCTCCCCAGCTGAAAACACAGCAAACCAGGTAACCATGCCCAGAGCTGCAGATTTCATGGAAATTTGATCTCTGCCTTCTGACCAGGAATGTTCTGTGTAGACTCCCCCAAATCACGTTAGTGCCTTCCTTTTGCTCAGATTCCCCTCTCCAGGCAATCAAAGGTTTTGCATTGCAGGATTCATTTGAAAGTCCAGCCAGGTGTCCCTGGAACCAACTCCAGCTCATTTTACCCCCAAGAATAGTCCCATTGACTTCAGTGGGAATTCTCAAAAGCCTGAAACAAATACAACTGGAGTCTTGGTTTGCTGGAATTGCTCCCACAGTGAAGTGCAATTTTGCAATGATTCACTGATGAATTTTGAAAATATTTCAAAAGTTCACATATCTTCTGGCACTTAAATTCACTTTATTCTTAAACAGAGTATTCCTCAGATTGGATTTTTTCTTGTATTTATAGCTCACAGTATTCTTGTAATTAACTTTACAACTGCTTTAGTTAAATACATATGTAAAATGGTGTGAGTTGGAAAGGACGCAGTAATATTATATGTATATGCAAAAGATTATACAAAAATCTGCTCTGCATCTGCTCTCAATCTTCAGTGGCCTGGGAGGAAGCACGTGAATATCCTGAATTGTGTTTTCAGGACAGGATGTTGTTTTGAGGTTGACAATGGAGACACACGAGAGGTTTGTTCCTATCACCAGCTCACAGAAGTGTCTTTGAGAACCTGATATTGCTCTGTCACAGAAACTCCAGAACATATACAAACCAAACACTGAACCACAAAAACAATGGAGAGAAGCATTCTATTAAAACCCATTAAAACTTTTCCACAAATCCCCAGGTGCAAGGTGCCATAGCACACAACAACCATTTTACAAGATTTTGGTAGAATCAGACCAGTGTAATGTGACCATTTTTTACTTTTTGTTTTCTTCATTGGTGCTAGATCTAAAAGAACTTTTAAACTTCCTTATTTTGGACAGCTGGGTGAGCAGCTTCCCATCTTTACCAATCTGCCTTTCCAGAACCAGATTGCCTTCCCCTTTCAGCCCGTGTGTGAAGGAGCCTGTACACAAACATAAACACACAAACACAAACACACAAACACAAACACACAAACACACACGGCTGGGCAATGCAAATGTTTGTAAATGCATGCAAATTCTGAACAGTATTTTAGAGGTTTTTCAAGTGTACAGATGTTTTTCAAGTGGCACACGTGTCCCTGTGTCCTGTCCCAGCAGGTCCCTGTGTAGGGATCAAGGGGTGGGCAGTGGTCTTTGATGAAAACCATGGAGCCATGGAATGGTTTGGGTTGGAAAGGACCTGAAAGATCCTTAAAGCCCATCCAGTTCCACCTCTGCCAACCCTCCACTGCCCCAGGCTGCTCCAAGCCCCAATGTCCAACCTGGCACTCACTGAGGGAAAGGGGTGACAGAGACACAAGCTGCTTCCTCTTGCCAAGGCCATTTTTCCTCAATAAACATCCATTCAATCCTCATTTTCAGATGAACAGGGAGAATTCTGGACACTAAAACCATTTTATATTAAAACAGGCAGGGCAGTTCCTTGGTGCACTGAAGTTTCTGTATCAAGGAATTAAATCACCCTGGTATTGTCTTCTTGCCTCTGAGATGCTGAGCCTCCCTCCCATCCCCATTTTGCATCAAAAAAAATCTTTCTGGTTTTATATAAAGTCTTTTTGCATGACATTACGCTTGATTTTTCTCTGTGAAAATTGATTTTTCTCAGTCAGAAACCATAGCTTTTAATTATCTCAAAGCTTTTTCCACCTCCTCCTGTTCCAATTGCAAAATATTTTATGAAGGGTGTTTCCAAAAAATGGTCTGTTTTCATATCCTAGAGACTTTCCTTAAACTGACTGGCGCTTCATGGGTCTCTGCAGCTGTGGCTTGCCTGGAATCCTGGCACCAAACCATGTGGGAGCTGCAGCCTCTTCTCACATTCACCTGAAATGAACACATAAAAAAAGACTCTGCCCTCTCCCAGCAGCTTAAGGGGAGCTAAAATTGTTTTATTCTCTTGGTTATTTATCAAATCCCTCCTTTTCCTTGAGGCTGTCACTTTTAGACAAGTCACGATTCTTCATTTTTCAGCGCAAAGTGTTACAACAACTCTGAGTTGAACACAAACAAGTAAACACTCCACAATGGTTACAAATGACTGCCACAATTGCATTTTGTAGCAGTCCCCAGTTTGGTAGCCTGAGTTAAGCCAACCACATCGAAGAGTTTTCTTCTTTCTGCCACCCTTCCATTGCTTTTTCTATCGATTTTTGTCTGCTGGGCTTCAAACTCATCCCTGATGCAAGTGCAACATTCTTGTCCTATTGGCGCCTTAAGTTTTAGCTTTTATATTTTTCAGATCCTGGGCTGTTTTAGGGGGCAGTTTCAGGTTTCACATTCAGTGCTCCTGAGCTCTCTGCACACAGCAGGGACACAAAACAATTCCTGCTCCAGCTGGGCACCAAGGACAACTTTGAGGCCAAGAACAAAGGCAAGGGTGAAGGGAGAAGGAAAAGCAAGGAGGATGGAGCTGGAGCAGCTGGGGTCAGACAAATGATTCTAAGATGCTGATGGAACAGAATTTATCAAAGTGTAGGAGCTCGTGATCAGGTGTCCATTCTGTGACCATTTTGGGGCACCTTGGATGTGGTCTGGCTGGACTCTTGTGCTGCCCAGGTGTGTCCATTGAGGCCTTTAATAAATATCTGCTTTATCCTTTTCCTTAAGGCCATGTGGTTCTGTGGAACCTCATTCCTACCAACATTCCTTGAGAACACATCCAGCAATTAGCTACTTTTAATATTTTTACATTTTCATAGGAATTTTCATGACTAATTCCTCCGTGAAACCCTAAAGGTGTTTTTGGCAAAGATTTTTGGCGAATTATTGAGATACAGATAACTGCAATATTTCAGTTGCAAGATTATTCATCCTTTTTCCTAATTTTCATTCTGGTTGGGGGTAATAATTTTAGTTTAATAATATAATTCTTTTTCTCAAGCCTTTCCACTGCTTGTGGCCATTATGGGAATCCCACTGGATTCCCAAGGCCTTGCCAACCTTTATTCCCACTTTTCCCACTTTTTTATTCCCACTATTCCTTCTATAAAATATCTGATGACATTCCTGGAGGAGCTCCAAAGCATTGGAATATTTGATTCAGAAATATTTTCACTACTTCTTTTGCCATGTTGGTGCAACAGGGAAATGCTTCAGAAATCCCAGAAAAGGGATCCAATAAATGATATTTACATATTTGCATGGAAATTCTGTAAAGTCAATTTGTCAATAATCTCCAGGAGAGTTTCTACATTTGACAGCTTCTATCACCACTTTATTCTCCAGCAGGGGTGGCTGCCCCTCTGTGTGTAATTTTTGGTTTTATTTGTTGGTTTTGGATTTTTTTTAGGATTAAGATTAAAAGTGTGAGAGAGAGAATTTTTGTTTGGATTTGGGTGTTTATTCATTTTTATTTATTGTATCGTTTTATTGCCTGTGAGTGTTTTTACATCTTAAGTTATTAGAGTAAAAATGGAGTATAGAGTTATTTAACTTTTTATTTAAGTTTAAATTACTTCATTATGAGATGTTAATGAACTTATTTTTATTTTTAATTTAATAATTATTTATGTTTTGTATTGTGGATTTATTTAATTAATTATATAAAATTACTTAAATTTATGAAGAAGAACAAGACGATTACACTTTAAAACTTCTATTTTTTTACAAATATATTATTATATTTTAAAACTTTAAATTTTAAATTTTTTACTTTATAAGATAATACATGTTTATGTAACTATATACTTATAATTTTAGTGTTTTTGCTTAATTTTGGGAGAGTTTTTTTATGGCTTTAGGTTAAATGCAGTGTATTTTTGAGGATTGGTTTTGTTAGTACAGAAACCTTGAAATCTTTTGTGTCTAGAGTTTTGACACCCATCCACCAGGGTGAAATTCAGAATATAATGCTTTGATTAACTGCCCAATTTTTGCTCTATATTTCGGTTTAATCTCTGCAGCTCTGGAGCTGTGACTGCTCACAAACAGCTGAGCCATCCTTGGCACGAGGGAATAATTCAAAAGATTTCACAGGACCTGGGAATCCCAAAACTGGACACCTCATTAATGCTTTTTAAATCACTTGAAAGCAGCCTGAGTATCACCAGGCCATGTAATAAAATTTTTATGGGCAGTTTTTAAAGTCCATACCACGGGTGGGCCAATAATCCAAAATTCCTTTAAATCTATTACAGTAAACTATTCCAAATTTATTTATTTATTTGTTTACTTTTTTTTTTTTTTAGATGTGGTTAGGAGTGTTTTGGGTAGCTTAGCAATTTTTGGGTTTGTTAGCAATTTTATCAATTTTATCAAATTCATTTTATCAATTGCTCTTCAGTCTTGTACTAGCTGAAAATCTTTACTATTAACATTTTTGACGGGCAAAATTGGAGTTCACCAACCACCTGTAGCTTAAAATTTTCTTAATGATAAGTAATGAGCCTTTTCAGTGTTTTAATTTTAAAGGATATTGGTTTTGTCTTACCAGGCCTGTGTCTGATTTCATTTGATTCTCACAGGTTCTGCTCTTTCTGATTTTCCAGGAATCTCCCTGGCCCCCACAATGGGGATTGCTGCATCCTTAATTTTCTTTGGGATATAAAAATTCAACTTTACATGTGTTTAGACTCAGGGATTTTAATTTTAATGTCTCCTTCCTGAAACTTGATTTTCACGCTCAATTTTCCCAGGAAGATTTTCCTCAATAACAGTTCTGGAGAGTTAGACAGGCACAAAAATTGATGTGTTATTGATAATTTTCTTAGTTTGAAGTTAACTGGTTTGAAAAAGGGGCGCAGTTCGTGATTTCCAGTGGCACCAACAGTTGTGATGGAGGCATCACTAAATTTCCCTTGCAAAGTATTTAATAATGAATAATTGGTTCCTGTACCTACAAAAAATTCCAGGTTTTCATTTCTTAGTGTGGCTGTTCCCAGAGGCTCTGCTGTTGCCACGAGAGAGTTTGGAGGAGTCCTGAGTTTACCTCAGGACACTCCCACTTTCAGTATTTATATTATTTTTGTAATATGTGTATTGATTAATTCCCAATCTTTCTAAAGAAGATTAAGGAACTCAACCCCTTCCCCTGTTATAAGACTCCTCCCTGGAGGTAAGAATATTTTGTTTTTTTCTTTTATTATGGCTATAATTTTCTGTTTAGGTTTTCCCTGTTAAGGATTTTTTTGGATTTGCACATTTTGATACACTGCCCTTGCAACATCAAGTAGTTTACCTGTATTAAAACCACCCATTTATTGGATTTTTGATTGTTTTATTCTAATATCTGAAGATATTCTGTTATCTGAGGATTGTCCTATGAAAATAGGAGCCAGATGACTTTTGCCTTCCTCCCAAACGTTTTCTTATCTTTATTTCTCTCTTATCTATGCCTGCAGCTGGCCTTTTCAGCTCTTTATGTACAGGACTTTACAGCTCAGTCTTAAACTTTCTTTTTTCATTGACAATCTAAATGCTGGTAGCTGTTCCACCAAAATATTAGAAAACCACGTTCCAATATCTCGGTTTTAAAATACCAGAATGCTAAGTTCCAAAATACCAAAGTAACACATATTTAAAATATCTAACTACTAAGTTCCGAAATACCAAATTAGCCCAGTTTCAAAATATTAAAATACCAAGTTCCAAAATACTAAAATAATTTGGCTTCAAAACACCAGAACATCAAGCTTCAAAATATCAAAGTAACCCAACTTAAAGTTATTAAATTCTAAAATACCCAATTCCCAGGTGTCTTATGTGGATTCTCAAACTCAAGAAAACGCCTTAATGTCACTTTGGGATCCTACCTGAGTCCCAGGTGAATCTGGGGGGGATCTGTGATTTTTCTCCAGAAAATTCCTGGTGCCAGCCTGCAAAATCCCAGAGCCTCTGGAGAGCCCAGGCCGTTGTCCCGTGCAGGTTCACCAGAAATGACACCAAAATTGGCAGGAATCAACTTTTCTAACTTTCTTTCTTTTGCTTCTTTTTACATAATTTGCCAAAAAAACCACTGGGGCACTCTTTATCTGTTTCTCCACTGGTCCCAGGCACGTTTATTATCCTCTGGGCACGCCTCAACATCGTTGTATTTTTTTATTTCTTTTTTTTTTTTGCCAGTTAGTCTTTAAGCTCTATTCAGCAGCTTCAGGGGAGCTGAAAATATTTGTTCTCTTTGTTATTTACTGTTGGGACCCCATGAAGGAGGTCTGGGATCTGAATCCCATCCACAGCACTCTCTATTTTGCAAATCCTTATTTCCACCAGCGGCACAAAAGGGACTTTAGGGTCACACCACCCACCCTGGTGGAACTCCTTCGTGTTTCCCAGAGCTCAAGCCATGGCAGCTCCCTGCCAAAGCCTAATTACTGCATCAAAATTAACCTGACATGTCCTTTAGGTCTGTTAATGAGTGTAATTATCTGAACAGCACCGAGAGATCAGTGCCAGATCAGGGAAGGCAGCCTGGCCTGAGGCAGACACAGGGAAGTAGGTCTGGAGTCCCCCTGAGGGGCAGGTTGGAAATATCAATTTAAAGAAATGCATTTTTCTTCACTTTTCTGGGGCAAAGCTCCAGTCGGGTTCAGAGGATGGTTGGTGATGTTTTGCACTTGGGGTCACACACATCAGCCAAGGAAAAACCCAAACCACAAATGATCAAAGTGCTTTGGAGCACCTGCAAGAGTCCCTGCTCTGTGAAAAGACTCCAAGAGCTGCAGCCCCAAAATCAGAGGCACGATTTAGGAGTGTGAGCAGGAGCTCCAGCCCCGAATCCTGCACAAAGTCAGCAGAGTTATTCCCATTTGCCTCTCCTAATCACTGACTGTAACATATGCCCTGGTATAAGGAGCAGCAAAGGCTGCTACTTCCTGATTTTTCTTGGAATAAAGCCCCTAAATTGCTTTTTCATAAGCTCAGCATGACACAGAGAAGGATTAAGCACACACAGATAATAAGAAAATGTCAAGAACAGCGGGAAACTTTCCTTTTTTTCCTAAATGGAAGCATTTCAGAGGAGCAGGGGCCAGCCTGGAGCTCTCCAAAATCACTCCTCTGGGTTCAGCAGTGGCTGGGTCACCGGTTTTATGTGTTTAACAGTGTGCTCACCCAAACTGACAAGCAAAAAAGGTGGAAACCCAAAAAAAGGTGCAGGACAAAGGCAAAACTTTTTGTGCTGCCCTTACTGAAGCCCTTTCCCTTTGATGCCTGTCCCCAGCCTCTGCTCTCAGGCTGGTGTCTCCATCAGCAAGAGCAAGGCACTGTTCCTCTTCTCCACACACACCAGCTTCTCTCACTGCAGCACTGATTTGATGGGCTCATTATTTATGAGATCCTCCACCAGATCGTCTTGGTTTTCCTTTTCTTTTTTCTTTTAGATTTTTTTTGGGAAGAGTTGAGCTATTTTTGCTTGGTGTTTTTTTTTGTTTGTTTGTTCGTCTGTTTTGTTGCGTTCTTGCTTCTGTTCTGATTATTTTTGCCTCTTTGGTTTTTCTCTCATTTTTTTTTTCCTGCAGTGCCACTATGGTGGGAGGGGGTTTGCTTTCCCAATTCCTCCCAGGCCTGTTGTGATGGGTTCTGCATAGAAAAAAGGGGTCTGAGGGTCAGGTTTTGTTTTAAGCTTTCGCTGTTTAAAATTTCTGGTCCTCCAGAAAGACCAGAATGTTTTATGGCCAGAGAGTGACTCTGTCACAGACCCAGGCAGGAGTCCCTAAGCCATCAATTAGAGAACAGATAGAAAAGGAGCATTACTGTTATGGATTTGCAAATCCTACTACGTAGCCTGGCTTATGCTCTGTCATTATGTTACTAATACCCATTTAGCTGATTGACCCTGTGACTCCAGCAGCAGATTGAATTTTCTTTGAAAAATGTTGGGCTGGTTTTTATTTACCACTTTGGGTTTTAATAAGGAAAGAATTAAGAATAATTAAAAGGAAAAAAAAAAAAGACGTACAGGAAAAACAAGTGAAGTTATGGATTTTCTGGAGAAAGAAAAATGAAGAGTGAGATGTTACATTCTAGATTAATATAAGCCAATGGAAATTCCATTTACCATGTATATAGATGGATGCATACAACTGTATTTTCAAGGGCATGGCCAACAAGGCCTAAACACTGGCACAGCTATAATAAGCAAAAAAGCATTTTTCACAACAATCAAAGAAAAACCATGGTCAAAAAAAAGGGAGAAATTTTAAAATATAAATTGTTTAAAATTCAGTATCTTAGCAATAGTTCCTTCAAGTTTCACTCCTTTGCCCCTTCGTGCTATGAGGCAATTTCAGAAGAGCCACCTGACCCTTCAGAGGCAAATTTGCACCATTTCCTCCTCTGGATCATATTTTCTGTACCACAGAAGGGAATTGCCTGGTGGTTAACCACATTCCCTGTAGATTGAATAAACACAACTTTAAACAGGGCCACTGTCCCAGAGGCAGGGCACAGGCACAGGGGGAGTTTTGCAGGCAACACTCATCCATTCAATAGCTGCACCTTTATTTTTACAGGGAAAGAACAAACATT
The DNA here is from genome assembly GCA_013397245.1 of Thryothorus ludovicianus. Classification (NCBI taxonomy): domain Eukaryota; kingdom Metazoa; phylum Chordata; class Aves; order Passeriformes; family Certhiidae; genus Thryothorus; species Thryothorus ludovicianus. Next base: position 14,603 of record VZTB01002468.1, read on the forward strand.
CGTGGGCCTTATCCACTCAGAAAAGTGTTCCCAGATCAGATACAAAAGTGTCACCTGGGGTGTGGAAATTACCATTATTAAAATGGTGATTTTAATTAACCAGACATCCTTGAGTTCTGCCTCTGTCCCTTTCCAGGTGCCTAAAGGAGAACAAAGATCATGGCATGAGGGAAGGACTTTTTGGCACAGGAATCTTTTGAACCAAGGATGCATCTTCCTCCTTATTAAAAAAATAATCAAGGGCCATTAGCTCTTAATGTACCTTTGATCTCATCCACCCAACCATGAACACTTGCTCATAACATCTGTTTGGAAAAGCCAAAAAAGCATTCTGAGAGAAAAATGCAATTTTGCTCTCAAGCCCAGCAAAAAGTTTGTGTCTTGGAGTGACTCAAAGGGAAACAGTTTGGCAGGAGGTGTCGCTGCTCTGGTAATGTCACAGGAAATAAGTGCTGCAACTCAGGAGTCAAAAAGAAATACATTTCCAGGGACTTTAGCCAAGCTAAGGAAGCTTGCTTCTATTTTAAAATATCAGCTCGCTTTTCCAAACCACCTGCAAAATTCTCTGGATGAATCCTGGCCCTTAAACACCCACAAAAAATGTTCAGTTTGGGTATTTAGTAAGGCCAGATCCTTCTTCTAGGATGGAGAAAGATGCTGCAGTGGGGGGCTGGAGGTGTCCCACTGCAGAGCTCGGACCATCAATGCAGGGGCACAGGACACCCAGTGCAGTCCAGCTCCCACTGCAGGTGCTTTGTGTCCTGTTTAGGAGCACATTTGGACACTTTTGACTCAATCCACTTGCACTGGTGATGCAAACACAGCTGGCAGGCAGCCAGCCAAGGGCATCCTCTCTCACAGGCAGGGAAAAGAGCAGTGCCCTGGGGCACTCCCTCCTGCTCTCTCATCTTGGTGGTATTTTTTTTCCCCAAACATTCAGCCTGAAAGCCTTCTCCTCCTGTCTCTGTCCTCCCTTCACCTTCTGAGCACCAACCATCCCTCTCTGGATTTCTCTCCAATGCTAATAGACTCTTCCTCTAATGCTCCCTCTATTCCTACAATACCCCTACATTCCTTTTATCACTAATGGGCATATTTAACTTATTTCAGAATGGCCTCATGAATCAGCAGTTTTATCCTACTTGCTCTATTCCAAACCCCAGATCTCAGCACAGATAAGTAACTGTCCACGATGGGATGAATCAGAGAAACCTGACCCTGTGTAAACCCGTGTGCTTCATTGTGCTCGACGGGAATAAAATTCAACTCACCTTCCTTTTATCTTCACAAACAAAGCAATGGGGAAATTTCTTCCTTAGGCTCTTGTTGCCAATGCCAGGACTCCAAAAGTCCAGTTCTCTGAGTTATAGAAACGCCATTCTTCAAAAATTCTGTGCCCCCAAACCAAATGATTTATTGCACCCTCATTCACAAGTAGTACTGCTTGCTATTTTTCCTCATCTTAATGCAAAAGAGAAATAAACCTGAAAATGGTATTTCAGTTAGAACGAGGATCTTGCTCTTCTCCCTTGGAAACAGACTCAAGATACATGAAAGAAGAAGTAAAATAGCACTGAAGAGAAGTGATAATTATGCTGTTGAACAAAAAAAAAAAAAATTCAAAATGAGAAAAATTGCCAATGAAGATATTCCAATATCACTCCTAAATCTTTGACTGCTGTTCAGTCCTGATGATATCTCTGTGGGATGAGGACCTGTCAGGATGTTACCTTGCAGATGTTTTTTTCCCCCTATTTTAAGCTGGGGGAGCACTTGGAGCAGGTGAGCCTGGTGCTCATGCTTTGCCCTTTTGTTTTGTGCTGCCTCTTGGCACAGTCGTTTTTTTGGTGTTGGGAACTTTATGCTCCTCTAAGAGTTGAACTAAGTCTTTGCATTCACGTGTCTGTTAAAGCATCAAGTCTGGTACTTTGGGAGGAAAAATCTTCCTGGGCAAAAGAACACAAATCCAACCGTGGGGCCCTCATGCTGGCAAATCCTTTGTCAATAACTGCTTGGCTTTAAAAGTGCTGATTGTACACAGAAATGTTTGTGGGATCTTGCCAGTGGCTGCTTTTTTAATTACTTACCTGTGCCGCATGGGTCTTCTTTATTTCAGCATTTTATCCAAGCTCCCAGCAGGACAGCGGGGAGAACGCTGCCCTGGCTTCGTCCTAAGTGATCCCGGTCCTTATGTGGGGCTGCCAAAATGTTCCCCCGTGTAAAACACCCATTATATCTGCCGAGTGAGGTTACTCATTACCATTTTCACCCCCAAAATCAGCCTGCCCTGGCGCCAATGACCACGGCGTTGAAGCAGGGGATGGACATCGCCGTCCGGAGCCCACCGCGGGGTCACACGCTGCTGGGGACATCCCTGCACAGGGAGAGGGCTGGATTTCCATCCCGGTTTCCGAGCAGGGTCACACCTGCAGCCCCCCTCTGTCCTGTCCCTCTCCCCACCCACCGTCCCGGAGAGTTCGGGACAGCGGGAGCCGTGGCTCCGAGGGCACATCCCGGGGGAAGGGGGGTCCCTGCCCGCGGTCCTACCTGGAGGAGGCGAGAGGCAGCTCCTCACCCCGAGTGCCCGCAGCTCATCCTCCGGCAGCTCTTCCCAGCGGGATCGCCCGGATCTGCGGGGCTACAGCCGCCCGGCTGTCCCCCTGTCCCCTCGCAGTCCGGCTGTCCCCCTGTCCCCTCGCAGTCCGGCTGTCCCCAGCCGCGGGCTCATCCTCGGCCGCGTCTCCGGAGCCAGGAGCGAGGGAAGGCGGCGATGCGGTAACCTGAACTCCCTGCCTGCCTCTTCCCTCTCTCCCTCCTCCCTCCCTCTCTCCCTCCCTCCCTCTCGCTGCCTCGCTCCCTCCCTCTCTCAGACCCACTGAACCGCTGCGGCTCCATCGGCAGGGAAGGGCAGGTTAGGAGCGGGCTGTAAATGGGTTTAATTCGGGGGGATTTTGGATGGGAGGAGGCGGGAGGCAGCGTCCTGCCGGGAGCGGGAGCTGGAAATCGTGTCAGAGCAGCGCCAGCCCTTCCCGGCGCTGGGAAAGTTCTGCTGGGCGCTCCCAATCACCGACAGCACAGCCTCGGTTTGCTCAGCGGGACAGAAATCCCCCTCTGATCCAAAGCCTGCGCTCAGGCACCCTCGGAGGAGGTTTCCCGATGGAAATGACAACGCTGGGAAAAGGGGAAAGAACGGGGAGCAAACCTCACCCTGTGCGCGCCCCGGGGTGACAGCATCCCTGACCGCCCCTTTCCCTGGAGCCCCTGTCTGCTGGATCCCGGGGCTGTCCGGCCTCAGACCAGCCCTCAGCCCCAGGCACAGCCAAGGCTTTGCTTCAGGGCAAAGCCCGAGCCCAGGCGGGACACCCGATCCCTTCCCGGGGCCACTCCCGACTCTTGGAGCACGTGGAGAGCTGCGGCGCTTTTACCTCTCTGAACTGTCCCCTGGTGACAGCAACCGGCGACAGCTTCACGCCACAACAATTACTGAAGCAAATGGCTCCGGGGGAAAGACATTTCTCTTCTAAAGGCTGCAGGGATAAAAAAAAAAGCTCCCAGACAAACGTTAAGGATAAAGCCGCACATTTAATAGCAAAATACCCAGGGATCATCCAGGGCACTTTGAATTTCTAGCGAGAAAATATTCCCTTTGATTTGTCATGGTCTTTTTTTCTTTTTTTAAACAGGTTGTTAGAGCGCAGCATAAGAAAACACGAGACAAATCAATCACTGCGAGCTGCTGGCAGCTCCCTTTCTCCTCCCCCTCCACTCCAAAGCTGAAGATACAGAGATGTAGTTAAGGAGACACACAAAACGCTGTTTGCTTGTACTTTGCAGAAGGAATGAGAAGAGAGTGAACAAGTGAGAAGACAGGTCCAGATCCACTTCCAGATTTACTGCAGAAAGGACTGCCCCAAAAGCTTGTTATTTTTTTTTTTAATTATTCAAAAAAGGCACTCCCGGGTAGCTTTAGTTTCCCGTAATGAGGCAGCATTAGCTAAGGCACCTAAGAGTGCCTGTGCCTCCCTCTGTGTGCTTGACTCTGTCCTTTGTACTCTAAGTTCCTGTAAAACCTTGCCTTTCGTTTTGAGAAAGTGCTAACACTTCCTTTGTCACAGTCTGACCTACAAAGTCTGACAGCTACTGAACGCACAAAAGCTTCTGCATGCAAATTGTCTGCCCTCCACCTGGAAATGGGGCATTTTCCCATGGAAAACATGAAAACCTTGTTGGGGCTGGGGCCCCAACCTCTGCCCACGTCGCTGCTGAATGTCACACTGCTCACTGAAATGAGAATCATGGAATCAC
>VZTB01002469.1:3530-19313 GCA_013397245.1 Thryothorus ludovicianus
TCCTGTAATGAAAAACCCCAGTCCCAAGATCCAGGTGGGATTTCTGTCAGCATTTACAGATATTCCTGGTTTTAGCCAGGAAAATCCATCCTCACATCACTCAGACTGTGGTGGGGAACACCTGGAATTTTTCCGAATCCAGCTGAATTTGCTCATTTCTCACCTGCTGCCCGGTTTGGGGTGGCTCAGCTGCTGTTCCTGAGCTTTTGGCCATTGCCAAGGTGAAGATTTGTTCTTATCTTTGTGACCCGGATCCTTTAATCCCATCCAGCCATGCAGATAAAGATGATTTATGGATCATTTCATTCCTAATGTCACTTATCCCCTGTTCCAAGTGGTGAGCCCGTGTTTTCCTGAAGCCTTTTCCCATCAAATCTCATCAAACCCATGAATTCACAAGGAGGATGATGGGGATGGGAATGGGCAGGGGAGACCTCACTCAGGAGAGTGTGGAAAAACCAAAAACTCCGAAGATTTGGAAAAAAAGGCTGAAAATTCGGCTCAAAAAGAGAATTATTTCATTAAAAAATTAATTTCCCGGAATGACAGGATCCAGTGTATTCAAAAAGAGAAATATTTCAATAAAAAATGGGAATTCCCTGAAATGACAGCATCCAATGGGTTCAAAAAGAGAAATATTTCAATAAAAAATGGGAATTCCCTGAAATGACAGCATCCAATGGGTTCAAAAAGAGAAATATTTCAATAAAAAATGGGAATTCCCTGTAATGACAGCATCCAATGGGTTCGAAAAGAGAATTATTTAATTAAAAAACGGGAATTTCCTGGACCAAATGGGTTTATCCCCAGTTGTGCTGCTCAGGAAGAGGATTTTGGGGAGATCTGAGGTTTCATTCTCTTCAGACAATCACAAAGTCATTGAGGTTGGAAGAGATCTCTGAGATCAGGTCCAGCCTTTGGCCAAATCCTTCCCTGCTCACTCAGCCACAAATCCTCATTTTTGAAGAATTTCTGGGAATTTTTCCTTGAACCCTGGTTAGATCCTGATGTTCTCAGCAATGGTGGAACCCAGTGCCAGCAATCAAAAGGAAACCCAGGGATGACGGAGCAGCACAAATTCCTTTGGATTTTGCTCGAGGAGGAGTAAAATCTGACAATTTCAATGGCACAGAGCCACCCCTTGCTCTGGAACTGGGATAAACTGGGAGGAGGAACCTCAAATCTGCCTCTCCAGCAGAGAAGGGGCCCTAAAAAAAATCTGTTTAATTCTTTTATATTATTGATGCCTTAAGTTTTATATTTTTCAGATTCTGGGCTGTTTTGATTTGTGGTTCTGGGTTTTATATTAAGTGTTGCTGAGCTCTTTTCACAGAGTAGGGAGACAAAACAATTCCTTTTCTTGCTTGGGACCAAGCACAAGCAATTCAATTTTCACCCAGGAATGGGTGAAGTGAGAAGGAAAAACCAGGAGGATGGAGCTTCATGACCTGAAGCTGTAATTGGACAATTAACTCCAATCTGCTAATAAACCAAAACTTATCAAAGTGTGAGAACTCGTGACCAATTGTTCATTTTTGTGCCCATTTTGGGTTTCATCCTGGGTGTGGCCAGCCAGGCTCTTGTGCTGCCCAAGTGCCCATTGAGGCTTTTTAATAAATATTTATTTTATCTTTTTGCTCTGTCTGGTCTCTGCTCCAGGCCAGCCTCCAGAAGGCATCATTACAAAACCAAAAAAAAATCAAAATATATACGGGGAGAACTTCCATATATCATCCTGACAGGGATTAATTACAGCTTCCTCCAGCATGACCAAAAAAGTCTTTAAATCACACCAAAACTCCATTTTACAAAGCAAACTTCATGTTTCATGTGATGCCACAAATTTCCTCAAGTGCTAGGACGTCAGTAAGAATTAATTAAATGAGTTTAAATTCTATTTAAAGGAAGCTATGCTCCTACCCAGCAGGAATTTTGATACGGTGTCTCCTACGGGAAAAGCCTGGGATAAAAAGGAACCTGGTGGTGTTTGGCTTTTATTATTTATTGAACAATGCCCCATTGATTCGCAGCTCCTCTGCAGAGCAGGGCTCGGAAAAGGAGATTCCTGAACTCTGGCACGGCTCGGAGCTCTGGGATTGCCCCACCAGGAGGAATGGAGAGAAATGGGATTTAAAAGGGAGAAATGCAAGAAATGCAAAGGTATTTTGCTGAAGGGAGAGAATTTCAGGGAAAAGTGTGGTTTCATGGGTTTTTCCAGGTTTTTGCTGCTGGAATGTTTCTCCTGAGCTCTTTAAAAGCTTCCTCCAAAAGTTCTTGCCCCACAGAACACCCAGGACTTGTCTTTGGGGCAGAATTCCCTCAGGCTTTTTGTTGGAAGCTCCACCTGTACAAATCCATGGGAACGAGGAGGGGTTTGTGCAGTTTGGGATTTACTGGTTTATATGGAAAAGGCTGTGGTTGGAATCCCAGAGCCCTGCAGTGGTTTGGGGGTAAGGGGATGTTAAATCCCCCCCAGTGTCACCCCTGCCATGCCCAGGGACACCTCCCACTGTCCCAGGGTGCTCCAGCCTGGCCTTGGACACTCCCAGGGATCCAGGGGCAGCCACAGCTCCTCTGGGAATTCCATCCCAGCCCCTCATCCTGCTCACAGCAAAGGCTCTTCAGCCCTCACCCTGTGTCCCCATGAGCTCCAGAAAGTTTAAAATGAGATTTTCCCTGGATTGTCCCCCCAGAAGACGAAATAAAAGCGAACGTGGCAAAGTCAGCGTCACCAAAGGCATCTTAAAAACCTTCCCCTCACTTCCCTGGGTGCTCCCTGGGGCCTTTAACAAAACAATTCCCCCACGGAGGTGCTGGGAGCTGGGATTCCCCCTGACACCAGGGAGCATCCCTGGAATTGGCCGAATCCCCTGGAAGCCACTCCAGCTCCCAGACCCATGGGAGCAGCTCCAGTGGCCGCGGCCTCTGCTGCTCCCCAGCTGTTAAATCACTTCAGGGCAGCTCGGGCTGCCCTCAGCCCTGTCCCATTCCCGTCACTTCCCACGTCAGAGGCTGCTGGAGCTCTTTCTTCCCACTGGTGGCAGAGGTGGGGTCCGTGGGACCGGGATCTCGGCGGAGTCCCGGCGTTATCCCGTCCCCAACCCCGCGGAGCCCGAGCAGCCCTTGGCCCCCTGACCCCTGGGCAGCCTCTGCCAGGGGCTCCCTCTGTTTTTCCAGGCACTTCTCTCCTGGCTTGGCTCTGATTGTCGTTTCTAATCTCTTGGCATTGCGCTCAGCATATAAAAAAAAAAAGGAAAACAGCAAAAAAAAACCCCAAAAACCCAACAGAAACGTTGTTTGGAGTTGGCGACGTCCCAAGTCCCTGGCTGCAGGGATGAACGGCTCTGCCCCAATCCAGAGCTGCTGAATATCCCAAATATGCTGCAGGAAAGGTCACTGGAAGGGAGGGGGCTGATCCAAGGCACGGCTGGGGCACCCCGAGGAAAAGCTGAGCCTGGGGGATCCCATTTCCCACCTGGTGGGCAGCACCCCGAGCCCGTGCAGTGATCCCAGCTCCACCAGGGTGAGGGGTCAACGCACAAATTAATGATATAAAAAATTGAGGTGCTGGAATGAAGATTAAAATTGGGATTTTTGTCAGTGCCACCGATGCTTTCTGCCTGGTTCCTGTTCCAGCCTGGGTTTTGTCAACGCACAAATTAATGATATAAAAAATTGAGGTGCTGGAATGAAGATTAAAATTGGGATTTTTGTCAATGCCACCGATATTTTCTGCCTGGTTTCTGTTCCAGCCTGGGTTTCTCACCTTGCCAGGTGTGAAGGAGCACTGACAGTGGCTCCCTGCCTTTCCTCATCTCCTCCGAGCCGGAGCTCCTGCTCACAGGTTCTGGCAGGAAGTTGCTTTAATTCCTCTGTTGCACAAGTTTCCTATTTCTAGTCTGGGTTTCTCATTCTTCCCTTTGCATCCCAGGGTTCCTCTGGAATCCAGAAGGTCGCTCCTTCCCCGGACACTGGCAAGTCTGGAATCATCTTCCTCACACACTGGGCTGTGCAAGGAGCCCTTGGAAGCAGCAGGAATTTAATTTATTGTCCCCTAAAATCCTGGGAACTTTTGTGAAGCCTTCAGGACTGAAGGTTTCTGTCATACCAAGAAAGGAGACACCAGCGTGATGATGTTTGATGTCTTTAATCTCCTTTCAAAAGCAAACTGGATGTGGTTCATCCACAATTAAGGCAATTATAAAAACTTCCTGGTTATCCACTCGTTTAACATGATTTGGCCTCCCTTTGGAAATGGTTCCAGTTACATTCCCATCCCTGGATTCAGGATATTTTGGTTTCTCAGCAAAAACCCCTAAGACTGAACCCTACCAGAGTCTCTAGGATTATTTTTGGCTCTTGGCTTTTCAGAAGAAAACAGCACATCACAGCTGGGAGGAGAAGGAAAATCCTTGGGATCCAGAGGAACAGGAAAAGGATTTAGCAGGGAAGTTGGGAGAAGGAGCTGGGGAAGAGTCTGGAGCCCCAGGAGGGGCTGAGGGAACTGGGAAGGGTCTGGAGAATCCTGAGGGAGCTGGGAAGGCTCAGCCTGGAGCAAAGGAGGCTCAGGAGGGACCTTGTGGCTCTGCACAACTCCTGACAGGAGGGGACAGCCGGGGGGATTTGGGATCTTATCCCAGGAACAGGGACAGGAGGAGAGGGAACGGCCTCAGGATGGGCCAGGGCAGGCTCAGGGTGGACTCCAGCAGGAATTTCTCCATGGAAAGGGTGCTCAGGCCTTGGAAGGAACTGCTCAGGGAGGTTTGGAGTGCTCTGTCGCTGTGGGACGTGCAAGGACACACACAGACACTCTTTGATGAGAAGGTTAAAAATTATTTATTAAAACATTTGATTCTATATTTATAGTATTTCCACACAGAGCAGGGGTTGGAGAAGAAGGCTGACACCTCTCCCATCCCGTTGGTCAAGACAACTGCCCATCAGTTGTTCTTCACACCAAGAGAAAGTGTGGAAACAACTTTGTCTTATCAAAAACTTTCTTCTGGGAACAGCATTTGTGTGTGAGAAAGCACTAAGAGCTATGAAACACATCGAGTTAGAAAGTGCCTCAGAAAACTTGAAAAAGGAGAGTGACAGTGCCCATCCCTGGGGGGATGTGACAGGGGCGGGTGGCACTCGGGGACATCCCCTGGTGGCCTTGGCGGCGCTGGGGGATGGTTGGACTCCGTGGTGTCCAAGGTCTTTTCCTACCTGAACAATTCCATGATGCTCCAATGCCATTTTCAGGGAGCTGTGGATGGGTTTTTCTGCTTGCTGCCTAAATCTGTTCTCCAGGAGGTTCCTCTTCCCTGGTGCAGATTAAAGCTGGAATTCTGTGCTGCCACACGCGGGATCCCAGGGATGGGGCTGGGATGGGTCAATGTTTTTTATTCCCACATCTTATTTATTTATTTATCTTTGCAGGAAACCACTTCCACTGAGACTGGAAATGTTGCGTTTGAGTTTTTTTAAGATTTCCTTTCCAAAAGGAAAGAAGAGCAGCATAGGAACCAAATATTTCAGAGTTCCACAGCAAGTGCACTCCTTTAAAATTGGAGAATGTCCCGAGAGTTAAACCATTTATTCCACTGCTTTTGGGAGTGAAAACAACAATCCTGGGAAATCAGAATGTCCCAGTAGCTCTACAAAGTCCAAAAAACTTTATAAAATCTTCCTTGAACAGCTGTGAGGAGGGACGGGAGGGCTCTGGTAGGACAAGTCACTGTGCAAGAGGAATCCAAGCCTTTAATTTGGAATTAAATCCCGTGTGGCTTCCCAATCCCATGTGGCTGCTCCTGGATGAGGGACACTCTCTAAAACCCAATTCCTGTACTGGGAGTGGGAATATTTGGAATGGGAATGGAGGAAAGTATTTACTGAATGAATATTCCCAATCCTTGTACAGGGATTGGGAATATTCATTCAACAGATACTTTCCTCCATTCCCATTCCAAATATTCCCATCCCCAGTAGAGGGATTGGGAATATTTGGAATGGGAATGGAGGAAAGTATCTACTGAATGAATATTCCCAATCCCTCTACTGGGAATGGGAATATTTGGAATGGGAATGGAGGAAAGTATCTGCTGAATGAATATTCCCAGTTCCTGTACTGGGAATGGGAATATTTGGAATGGGAATGGAGGAAAGTATCTGCTGAATGAATATTCCCAATCCTTGTACTGGGAATGGGAATATTTGGAATGGGAATGGAGGAAAGTATCTGTTGAATTGATATTTTGGTTTCTCTTTCAACTGGGCCTGTTGGAATAAATCCAGAGGAGGCCACAGGGAGCTGGAGCCCCTCTGGAGCCAGGGAATGGGAATATCTGGGATGGGAATTCTCTGGGATGGGAATATTTGGAGCCTGGGCGTGGGCATAAGTGAGTGTGAGGTGTTTGTCCCCCCAGAGGTGACCACGACACCTCCAGACAGAAACATTCCCAACAAGGAGAATTTTCCAGCTCCCAGCTCTCATTTTCTGCGCCTTTTCTCATCATTTGCTTCTCCTTTCGTGCCCTTTAAATCCTAAATCCTGAAGTTTGTAAATCCTCCGGTGGCCAGAGGTGTGATGCTGCCTGGGTTAATATCCATGGCAGAATTCCATGAGGTGAAACCCATCCCAGGGCAGGAAGGAATCCCTCAAACGAGGGAAGGAGTTAATTAAGACATCCAGGGCGTGCGTTGATGAGCTGCTTTTAATTCTCCCCAGTGCAGAAAGCAGAATGGGTAATGGGAATTCTTTCCTTCGGGGTTTTTTCTTTTTTTTTTTCAAAACTTGGAAAAAATGTTAGGACAGTCATGCTGTTAATGCCATCCCAGAGTCCAAAAAAATGTCATCCCCACTCCGACTGCTGAAACCAAACAATGTGTGCTGCAAGGGAGATGGATTTGGGGGATAATCTGGTAGGAGGCATCCGCAGAGGGAATCGGGGAAGGAAATTCCCTGCAGGTGGTTTCTGGGCAGCTGAATTCACTTTTTTCTGGAAGCAGCCACCACAGGACAGAGCCCTTTTCCTGCTCCTTTAGGGCATTTCCATACTCCTTTAGGGCATTTCCATACTCCTTTTTGGACATTTCCCTGCTCCATTTTAACTTTTCTCAGCTCCTTTAGGGCATTTCCCTGCTCCATTTGGGCATTTCCCTGCTCCGTTTTGACTTTTCCCACCTCCATTTGGACATTTCCCTGCTTCATTTTAACTTTTCCCTGCTCTTTAGGGCATTTCCCAGCCCCATTTGGACATTTCCCTGCTCCTTTAGGGCATTTCCCATCTCCATTTCGGCATTTCCCAGCTCCACTGGGACATTTCCCTGCTCCATTGGAACATTTCCCTTCTCCATTTGGACAATTCCCAGCTCCATTTGGACATTTCCCTGCTCCTTTAGGGCATTTCCCTGCTCCATTTTGGCATTTCCCAGCTCCTTTTAGGACATTTCCCATCTCCATTTGGACATTTCCCTGCTCCTTTAGGGCATTTCCCTGCTCCACTTGGACATTTCCCAGCCCCATTTGGACATTTCCCTGCTCCATTTGGGCATTTCCCTGCTCCATTTTGGCATTTCCCAGCTCCATTTGGACATTTCCCAGCTCCATTTTTGCATTTCCCAGCTCCTTTTAGGGCATTTCCCTGCTCCTTTTGGACATTTCCTTGCCTTGGATGCTGAAGGACTCTCCCAGGCTCATCCTGCTGGCAGAGGAAGGTTTGTGCAGCTCCCTGCTGGATCTGCTCTGCGATTTGAGCATTCCTGGTGCTCATTCCAAATCCTCTCCGGTGCTGAACCTCCCCAAATACCCAAACATTCCACGGAACACCTGAACTTTCCTCATGCACTGAACCCAAAAGTGCCGCTTTCATGGGCCCTGCTCCTTCCACCTTCAGCACCTTTGGTCTAAAACCAGAGGAGAATTTCCTCCGTGCATATTAACGCCCTTAACGAGCCTGGAGCCCGTTTTAATTTAATTAATTGCCGTTCTATTTCGGGGCCCCACAATCTGGTCGCTCTCATTCCAATCAGGTTTCTGATTCTCTCTCGGATTTTCTGGTATTTTTCTTGTTGATTTTCCGGCAATGTAAAGTCCTTTTTCCCCAGCCAGAGATGGAAGAAAAGAGCAGAAACTCTTCAGGTCTCGTTCTCAAGGTTGTTTATTTTATCTGATCTAAAACATTTTCTCTGTGACCCCCTGAGCTCCTTCCAGCAACAGTCGAGGCCTTCTCCCCCCTCAGAGGGGGTGTTTATCTTTTATACTAAAAGTTCCCTACAGATTATTTACTGATTGTCTCCAATACCCATTCTCTACATCAGACAGTTTCTACTCCAAACCAATCACTCATGTCCCCGTCACCGAGAAGATGGAGAGAAGGTGAAGAAGAAGGAAGAAACCCAAAAAGCCACGAGGTTCCTCCATCTTGGCAATACCCACCCCCTGTACCAAAACCCAAAATCTACTTTTATACCCTGGGACAAACTCACTACTGCTCTATTGAAACTCTTGTGCCCTGTAATTCTTCTTTGAAGGTTGGCAATGGTTCCCATGGGCTAAAATCCAACCCACAGGTGTTTTGGGCTCTGTGCCAGGGTCTCTGAGCCCCCTGCCCGGGTCCCTGAGCCTCCAGGGCAGTCAGGGACATTCCCTGGTTTCCACAATTCTCCACACTTTGCTGCTGCTTTTCCTCCCTGCTAAAAGCAGAGCTCAGCCTCAAAATCAGCATTAGCACACTGAAAAGGACATTTAGGAGAAGATAATCCCTCCCCATCCACAATCTGATTTTATTCCCCCTCAAGCAAAGCAAGTGAGCAAACCCTTTTCCCCCCACCGCTTGTATTTGTTGTTTGGAATTTTCCTGCATCACTCAATCCTCTGGAAGGGTTAAATCTGGGCAGAGAGAACTCAAAAAGTGGGAATTATCCCAGCCATCCATCCCTGCCTCAGTTTCCCCCCCGACAAACATCACTGGATGTGCTGCTCTGGCAGTGACACTGGGCTTGATGGAAGAAAATGCAATTAAAGGAGATCAGCTGCAATTAAGCAGGATCAAAACAGTTCCCCTCCCACTGAAACAAGGAAATTAAGCTAATTTTTTTTTGTGCATGTGCCCATTTATCAGCTGTTTCCATGGTAACCCTTGTTGTCCTCCGTGCTGTGTCTCCTTTGTGTCATGGTAACACCCTGTAATCCTGGTCCCATTGTCCTGGGTTCCGTGCAAACGTTCAAAAACGTTCACAAGGGAGACCTTTAATCTACAAATCTCACAGGTCTTCGTTTCAGCTGACACAAATTTACCCTGGGCCCCGTTTTTTTCGGTGCTTTATCCCAGATAGGCCGAGTTTTCTCCTTCCTGGCTCTGTCCGAATTGGGCTGGAGTGGAAGAATCAATATTTACTCAGCAATTTGCAGCTCTTCGACCGAGCTGGTTTAAAATCTCAGCCCCAATAAAGTTCTTGAACTCCCTGGAATGGAGTGAGGCTGTTCCTGCATTGTCAGAAACTTTGTGGGGTTTTGGCTTTGGAATGTTTCTTTTGGTGTTAAATTCCAGCTGTTCCAAGGCCCTGTTGATTTTAACAAAATCTTGACTTTGTAGGGCTCCCCCCTCCTCTATGAGCTAATTTCCATAATATTCCAATTCTAAATTCCTGGTTTTTGTTACAAACGCTGTATTTGCTGCTGGGGGAGTTCCTGAGGGTGAGGGATGTCCCTGGAGACACTGCAGGGATCTCACCAGGACAAGGTCTGAGAGGAATTTGTGTTCCTGGGTCTTTGTGAGATCAGCTCTCGTTACCTTGTGCAGTCACTTTGGGGGGATCAGACTTCCTGGCCCCTGGAAAAATGGGATTTTTCATGGAGGAAAGGATCTGCTGAGTTAACACCGGGGTTTCTCTTTCAGAGGGAAATGGAGCTGTTTGAATAAATCCAGAGGAGGCCTTGGGGAGCTGGAATCCCTCTGGAGCCAGGCTGGGAGAGCTGGGAATGTTCACCTGGAGAAGGAAAAGCTCCAGGGAGAGCTCAGAGCCTTTTCCAGGGCCTGAAGGGGCTCCAGGAGAGCTGGAGAGGGACTGGGGACAGGGGATGGGGGGACAGGACACAGGGAATGGCTCCCACTGCCAGAGGGCAGGGATAGGGGGATATTGGGAAGGAATTCCTGGCTGTGAGGGTGGGGAGGGGCTGGGATGGAATTCCCAGAGGAGCTGTGGCTGCCCCTGGATCCCTGGAAGTGTCCAAGGCCAGATTGCAGCACCCTGGGACAGTGGACCCATAGCAGGGTGTGAGTTTTAAGGTCCCTTCCAACCCAAACCATTCCCGAATTCCCTGATTCCGAGGAGTCAAAGCTTCTCTGCAGAACTCCTGCAAGGCTGGGCTGTCATTATTTGGAAATAAGAGCCTTGATTTATCCACCCAGCCCAGAGACCACAACAGAAACCCCCAGCAGCCTTCCCTGGAGATGTCCCAGCCTCTGGAAGCCCCTGGGGACACCTGGGCACATCCTGGGGACACCAATGTCTGATCTGCCCTGCGCTTCCTGCAGATTAGCAGGGATTCAAGGTCATTGTTGTTTCCTGTTCTCCCAGTGAAATTAAATATCCCAACAGAGATTCCAGGGCTGCTTTCAACAATTAATGGTCAGCAGAGCCCAGAAATAGCTCCGTGCTCCTGCTGCTTCTTTGATCTGTTATATTTACAAACCTTGGAGGAGCCTCTGCCACACAAAAAGTGCCCTGGCGAGGGTCTGATGCCTTGGGATTTTAGCTTTTATATTTTTCATATGTTTGCAATCCTGCAGTTCTTTAGTCTATTGCTCTAAACTCCATATATTGGTGCCTTTAGTTTTAGCTGTCATATTTTTCAGATTCTGTGTGTTTTGGTGGGTAGTTTTGGGTTTTATATTAAGTGTTGCTGAGCTCTCTTCACAGAGTAGGGAGACAAAACAATTCCTTTTCTTGCTTGGGACCAAGGACAAGCGACACAAATTTTAGGCCCAAGAACGAAAACAATGGTGAAGTGAGAAGGAAAAACCAGGAGGATGGAGCTTCATGACCTGAAGCTGTAATTGGGCAATTAACTCAAATGTGCTAATGGACCAGAACTTATCAAAGTGTGTCATGACCTGGTGTCAATTTTGTGCCCATTTTGGGGCTCACCCTGGGTGTGGCCCAGCTGGGCCTTTGCACTGCTCAGCGTGTATCCATTGAGACTTTTAAATATTTATTTATTTTATCTTTTTGCTCTGGCTGGTCTCTGTTCCAGGCCAGCCTCTGAGGCATCAATACAGCGTCAGCTCCTGCTTTCCCATTTTGGGCAGACACAACAATTCCTCTCCAGGCCTGGCAGTCAAGGACACCTCACTGCCTCAGGGGCTGGGAGATGGAAACAAAAGTGAGTTGGGGGCAGCAAATTTGGGGAAAATGACTTCATTAACTGAAGCTGTACTTGGGAGATTAACCCCCAATATGAAAATGGACCAAAGTATAAAAGTATGAAAATCTGTGACCCATCATCCATTTTGGGTGTAGCCCTGGGGGACTTTATCTGCCCCAAATGTAGGCCTTAGAATAAAAACAACCACTTTTTACTCCCTTTAATTTTGTCTGGCCTCTGTTTTTAGGTAGCCCCAAAAAAGGCATCAAGGCCGAGCATCCCCCAGCTCGTAAAATAAAAAGTTTTGCTGGACGTGTGAAGCTTTGCAGGACCAGGCCCTCGGCGGCCTCTGCTCTGTTATTTGTTTGGCTCTGGTGTTGCAGAGGTTTCCTTAGCAACTGCTGTATCCTTTTACAAGTCATTGTTAGTGACACACATTGACGTGGGGATGCTAAAAACGATGGCACCCAATAAAAATAACCCCAGCGATGACCCCGTTTCCTTAAGCAAACACCACCAGTATCCACCAGGAACCGGCCAGAGGGATTTCTCTCTGAAACAATGATGCCTGCAGCCTCCAGCAGCACCAACAGGAGCCTTTCTGGAGCTCGCAAAGGTCAAGAGGAAAATCTTCCATCCTCTGCTCTCTGTGCCTAATTCCAGCATTTACGGGCACAGGGCTGGCCAGGACAAAGGGAAATGCTATCTGGAATCTTTTCTAAAACCCAAGACCCAATTTCTTACACGGAGAAAACATCACTTTGTTGTTTAGTGGTGGAGCTCTGGGCCCTTTTCTCTCCTGAGGGGCTGAAAATGAGCCAGGTTTAGATTCCCCACGTGGGGATTTTGGCAGCTCCGTGCTGCGACCCAGGGAAATCCCGTGAGTCAATCCTTCTGCTGATTCTCTGCTCTGGAGAAGCTGCAGAATTCAGCTCTTCAGTGGGGTAAAACCGATAAATTTTCTTCACCAACTCCATTAAAACAGGAAACTAAGGAGTGGTTTGGGTTGGAAGGAACCCCAAAGCCCACCCAGCTCCAGGGGCTGCCCTCACTGGCTGTGTCTGATCCTGAGGGAAGGGGACACGCTGAACTCCTTGGATCACTGAATCCATCGATGCTTTTGGGAAGACATTGGCCAGAGGCGAAGGAAAAGAGGGAGCAGAGCCATTGCCCAATGTGGATTTAATAGGATTTAATGTGATTTCTGGTGTAAACACGGGCAGAGGAGTCAAGGCTGGGTTGATACAGCCAGTCCTGGCCTTTACTGGTACCGGTGTGAGCTGGTTTGGAGCTGGCCTGGATGTCCTTTATCCATCTGACATACCCTGCCATGGAATTTTGGAGGTTTTCCCATGGAAAATTATGACTTTGCATCAAAACCTGATTATTTTCCAGTTTATGATTATGATTTTATTTTTTTTTTTTTGACAAGAAGTTGACGGTCTTTGTTTACAGATCAGGCTGTGTTTGCTGTTCTCTGGTGAAAACATGAAAACCTCAAGTCAAGCAGGCCTTGCATGCGTGGTTTCAATTTAGTGTCAAAACTCCAGTTTATACAAGGAGATGAGAGAGGAAAGCATCAAAGGAATTTTCTCCCAGCGCCACAGCCTGGAATTCTCTGGTTTAACCCATCACAGAGATGAGGAAAAGCTGGATTTGGAACCAGATCCAGGTTAGGGGACCAGGCTGGGCCTCTCTTCTCACTTTCCCCTCTGCACCTGCAGTGCCCACACCTGAGGGTTGATCTGGGATCATCTCAGCAGGAATTTCATCCAAGGAACAAAACCCTCTTGCTTTCCCCTCCACATCCAAAGAATCTGGGATTCAGTGGGAGGGAGTTTTGTCTCAATAAATTCTCTGTAAGCTGGACACCAACACTAGGCCTGGGTACAGAAGGAGGGAAATGCAGAGGGAATATCTGCCTTCTCACCAGAATTCCCAGTGATTTATGGCTGAAAACCAGTTCCAGCCAGCAGGGCTTCTCTGAATTTTAGCTCCTTAAACTGGAGGAGGACAGTGCCTGTAACCTCAGCAATGAGAACAGAGCTCTTGAACTAAATTATTGCAACTTTGGGCTGAGATTGTTCCTAAATGAGTGACAACCACTGACCCTGCCAGGATCAGCAGTCCCTCAAATTCTGGGATATTCAGATCCAGACATGGAGATGCTGAGGTAGAAGATAAACCCTTGAACTGAAAGAAAACATTCCTTTCAAATACATCTGAAAAATACAGGGAAACCTTGGATGAAGAGTCAAAAAAAGCCTGGAATGAAGCCTTTATTTACTTTTCTTTCTCTTCTTTGTTTATTTTCCCTCTTTTTTCTTGCCCCTCCAGAGAAAAGACCTAAGTCCTACTTCGCAGTTTTGCTTCGTGACGTTGGCCATGGCCTTTCCCTGCTCCCTGCCTTCGTTTCCCATGGATAAATGGGGATATTCAGAACAGCTGAGCCAGAGGGGAACTCCAGGTCAACTCCAGGCCCCTCTTCCAAGACCAGAGTGGCTTTGTCCCTGTCATTTCCAGAAGCACTTTCTGCTAGGCCTGTGCATTCCTGCTGGGGCTGGAATTTGCTCTGGAGAGACAATAAATTCGCTGTAAACTTCTGTGAAGTGGAATTTCTTCTGAAAACTTTGTTTCTTTATTGCTGGGATGTTTTTCCTTCTATTTAGCCTGAGTCATTCCTGCTGCAGCACAAACTTCGTGCCCTGCGGCCTTGGAGAACTTGGAGAGAGGTTGTGGCAGGGATTTGTTTAAGGAATTTAAATGCAGAATCGGAGAATCTTAGAATTCCAGAATGGTTTGGGTTGGAAGGAACCTTAAATCCCATCCTTAAACCCCATCCCTGTCCTGGCAGGGGAACCTTCCACTATCCCAGGTTGCTCCACCATGAAACACTTTGAAAATCCCAGATGTAGGTACAATAATTCCTCTTGTTTCCATCAAAATGCCCCTCAAAGTGCCAAGTTTAAGGGATTTGAGTGCCCAGCCCCAAAACTGGACACCAAACCCCAAAGCAGGGAGTGATGAGGGCCCGATGACACCTCAGTGACCACAAACTCAACTGAACCTTGAGTTCTCCCCATGAGGATAAATTTTTATTTCTTCTACTTTAGGGCCAAATTGTGATTTCTGAGCAGGAAGATGAATGCCTGTCCTTAACCTCTGTCAGGGAAGCCCTGCCAGGTTTAGGAACATTCAATGTGGACAATATCTAATTATAAGACAGCAATTTTATGAGTATTGATAACCCTGTCTGGTGGGAAGCAGTAGAGAAAGTTTATTTTGGAGATAAGACACTGCTAAAGCTCCTGAGAGTCACTGCTCAGACTGGAGCTCTAAATTCTCAAATATTCACATCTCTTACCCCTGGATTTAAAAGCAAACCCTTTCCATTGTCTAGAAGTTCTAAGGAAATAAAAATAGGGAGCTATTTCAGTCCAAACACAGAAATAAGCACAGAAAGCTGAGAGTAACTGAGGCAGGCAGCTGAGCATCCCAGGAAAATCCTGCTCGTGGTTTTCCAGCCATTGGTGACCACAGCTTTTAAAGTAAATAAAGCAATGAAAATGTGCCTGGATAATCCACCCAACCCCCTCTTGCTAATGGGGAGTTTATGAGGATTTCCTTTGAATTGTTGGAGAAGTGGTTAAAAAAGATGCATTAAAAGCCATGAGGAAAATTAGTTGTAATAACAAACAAGACTCAGGGAAGGGGGAGTAACCCTAAAAAACGTTTGGCCAAAATGATGATTGACAACGGGGGTCAGTCAGGGGGTGAACATTTGTTATTCGGGGAGGTGCCGGCAGTTTCACAATGAAATCTCTGGAAAAGCAGGATTCTTTCTGGGCAGGATGTTTACAGCTGCTCCCAGCCCGTGGCCCCTGCGCACGCCCCCCGTCTGTGCTTTGTGTGCTGATGTCACCACCGTGTCACCTCCTGGGCCTCCTGCATCATCCCTGACTCCCATTTCCTCTGCTTTCCGTCAGCCCCCGCTCAGAACCTGCTGATTTCCCACTGCTGATTTCCCAGCTGGATGGTCATGGAATCCTGGAATGGTTTGGGTGGGAAGGGACCTTAGAGATCCTTTCCTTCGTCCAGGGGCAGGGATGTCACCACTCCCCAGTCCCACAATTCCCACCAACGGGTCTTTGCTGGCATGGGATGGAATTCCCAGAGGAGCTGTGGCTGCTCCTGGATCCCTGGAAGTGTCCAAATCCAGGCTGGATGGGGCTTGGAGCACCCTGGGATGGTGGAAGGTGTCCCTGCCCATGACAGGGGTAAATGGGATGAGTTTTAAACTCCTTTCCAATCCAAACCATTTCATGTTTTATGCCTGATAAACCAGTCTCTGGAACATTTGGAGCTGCCTTTGTCTCTCGTGGTGTCTCTCTCCTTTTCTTTCTTTCTTTCTGCATTTTTTTCCCTCCATT
>VZTB01002469.1:19835-41003 GCA_013397245.1 Thryothorus ludovicianus
ACACCCACGCCCTTTGCAATAAACTCTGAGTTCCAGGATCCAGCTCCAGAGATCTCTCGTCTCTGTCCCATCCAGCAGGCACCCAACAGTCTCCTACAACAGAAACCCAGAGGATTCCCCCTCTGACAGGGAGAGCTCTGAGCTGCTGACTCAGCCCTCAGCCCTTCCTGGGGGATGCTGGCCCGGGCCATGCCAGGGATTTGTTCAATCAAACCCTCGGACATTTCCTCGGGTTTCCTTTGCTCCTGACTCCAGGAGGAAGGGGGAGGATGCACACAAAGAGGCAGCAATGCTTTGCTTTTCCAGCTCTGCTTTCTGAGTTTTTCCTCTTTTTTTGTGGTTGTTTTGTTTTTTGTTTTGTTTTTTGGGTTTTTTTTGTGTGTGTTCCTTTAAACTCTTGTTTGAAGACAAGGCTTCCTGCTGTCCCTGGAGCTGGCAGGGCTCCGGCCCAGGATGGGAAGAAGACAGCCCTGGAAAGGGAGGAAAAGGGCTCTGATTCAGCAGGGCTGTGACTCAAACGCCGCCACTCTTGGAAAGGGCACTTGACAATGTTGGCATTATCAGGGATGAGGCAGGGGAGGAAATCGCTGCTGTGATAAGGGCGGGAATGCAAAAGGGCAGAGCAGGCAGCAAAAGCTCACAGCACCTGGAATCATTAAGGCTGGAAAAGGTTTCTGGGATCACAGGGTCCAGCCATCTGTCCCCAGATGCCACCCCCTCATCTTCTGAGCACTTCCAGAGGTGGTGACCCCACCACTCCCATGGGCACCCCACCACTGCCCATCACCTCCAGAAAAAGTCCTCAGCCCCTCTTTGCAGAGCTGTGATCCCAGAGATTCAGGGCAAGAACCATCCCTGTATCCAAGACTTTCTCCCAGCCTGGCAGAGCCATCAGCTCCTCCTGCAGATCCAGCAAATTTTCAGCTCCCACGGCTCCTACTGTGGGACAGGAGGGCCAAGCTGGAACATTTATAAAGCCTGAAATAGCAGAAAAAGCTCCCAAACCAGCTACAATTCCCACTTTCCAGTCATCCAATATTTACCACAGAGCCTTCAAATGTCACTCTGAGTGTAATGAACGGGGCTGGGAAGGAAGAAGCCTTTGGGATAATCAGCACAGCTTAGGCAGCGACCTATGAATCACTTTGCAGGAAGTCCATCCTCCTTCCTAAGAAAAACGTGCATTGAAGCAGCTGAACAGGAGGTTGGTTGTCCAGGCTGGATCAGAATGAATGGAATAATGAATTGTGAAGTGAATGTCCGAGGATTTCGCCCGGAGTTCAGGCCTGAGAGTTCCCTGTACGTGTCAAGGTGAAGGGAGCTTGGAGGGGAAGTCAGGAGTGAGGAAGAGAAGCAGGACCAGGGCAGCCAAATCTGTGGATGAGCCTGAAATGGTCTGTGCAGGCAGAAATTCCAGAGGGGGTGTTTGGGCTCACTCAGCACTCACAAACCCAACACTCAACACTCACAAATCCAACACTCAACACTCACAAATCCAACACTCAGCACTGCCACTACAATAATCTGGTCACGCTTTCCCAAGGGAACAACAA
Source organism: Thryothorus ludovicianus (assembly GCA_013397245.1). NCBI lineage: Eukaryota > Metazoa > Chordata > Aves > Passeriformes > Certhiidae > Thryothorus > Thryothorus ludovicianus. The sequence continues at coordinate 21,389 of VZTB01002469.1, forward strand.
ACCTAATTCTGCACCCTCACACTCCCTCCCCTCTCAAATGTTGTTGTTCTCCCACTCCCTCACCTGAGTTGACAGAACTTGAGGCTCTGATCTCTTTGAAAGCACTGGGTTGGGATTTGGGGGATCTGGTTGTCACCCCAGTTACACACAGGGATTTTTGGCGTACCATTTCCTCCTCCTCCTCTGGCTGTTTTTCCATTTGTGGACCAGAACTAACAATTCCTGCTCTGTCCAATTCCTTCCCTGGCCTGTTTTAGGCTCCTCAGAGAAGATTCAGGCTCTTGCAAAATGTTTGTGCAGGGTTTGGCCCAAGGAAGGAGCCAAGGTTTTGCCTGGCACCTATGGAATATCCTAGAAGCAGAAGATATTCCCTACAGAATATCCCAGAAGCAGAGCCCATCTGGTTGTACTGCAGGAGCTGTTGGGAAATCACTGATATCCAGGATATGGTTCAGCTGCTTTAAAAACTGGGATCAGCTTGGCCTCCAGGTTTCCCCCTGTAATTCCCAACACAATTCACATTATCTTGATGGTGAAATATTAAATCTGGCCCAGGGAAAGCCCTGCAGTGAATGCTCCATGCCCTGTGCCCTCCCAGCAGCTGGCACAGCTTGGGATGCCAGACAGAGCTGCTGAGTCACGGCCATTCCAGCGGGATAATCCTGATGCTCACGTGGCTTTTCCTCCGTTTTCCAGCGCTTGTGATGCAGGTTTGGATGATCTAAAAGGCCATTTCTCCCCTCGGATGTCCCTGATCCTCTGACATTTAAACAAAAGGCAATCATCCCACGGCTTCTGCTGGGAAGAGCTGGAACCTTGCCAATCACAATAATTCCCCACCTCTTCCCAGTGACGTGGGAACGACGGCCTGGGTGCCTCCAAGGAGGGTCTGAGCAGGGCAAATCCTCGGTGCTGAGGGTTTAAACTGAGCTTCAGCTTCAGGCAGAGGCTGGCACAGGGGCCGTGGAGCTGCTTCACCTTCAGCTTCTGGCTAATAATCACTGGAGCTGTTAAAATAGTGCATTAAAAAATAAAAGTCCTAATGGGAACAACTCAGCTGGATAAAATCCCCTTCCTAAACGAGTCCAGAAAAGCAGCGTGTGATTTACAACAAATTGCATTTAAATACTTGAAAACGAGAGCTCTGCTGGGAGAGTGTTCAAACAACCCCCAAACTGGAGCATTCAAACATGAGAACATTCAAACTCACCCATGGAAGGAGAAGGTGAAGAACTCCCCAGATTATCTGAGCAAATTACTCAGCACCCAACTTAGAGTCTCACCTTGGAAGAGGAAAGATGTCCCAGCTCTCAAACTCTCCAGTTTCCCTCTGCTTTTACCATTCCCACCAGCAGTGCCACCAAGAGCCTTCTAATGTCCCCAAATTTCAGTGTTGGAGCACGAGACAGGCTCCATAAATCCAATTTCTCTGGAATGGGTGGGATTCATGCACAGATTCAGCACAGCCTGGCGCTTGGGGACGTGGATTAAGGGTGGATTTGGCCACCCAAGTGTTGGGTTAAAGGTTGGCTTCGATGTCCAACCTAAATAATTCCATGACCCTAAAACTGCTCTCCCTCCTTGGAGGACTCCCCTCCCCTATCCCAAGGGATCTGCACTGCCAGTGATTAATTCCATCCCAAATTTTCCTTTGTCCAAAGCCGTGGCGGGGCGCTCACAGAGAGGAAGGAATACGTGGCCATCATCCAACAATCGGGAATAATGGGAAAGGTCAGGAGCACACACAGAAGGCCAGGATTTCAGCCTGTGGGAGCAGCAGAGCTCCACTGGTGCCACTGGGTCAGGAACTTTCACTGCATCAGGTGCTTTTACCCCATCTGAAGCCTTGGAGCACAACTTGCAGAGGAACAATTTGGGAATAGAGAAAAAAAAAGAAGAAAGCCAATCCCAAAGTCCAGCCAAATGTAGCAGATCCATGATTTCCGTGGCTCTCTGTGCTGCATTCCCCAGCCTCCAGCTGATGAAACTCCCTTCCAATATGTTCCCTTTTCCCTCTTTATTAAACGGCTTTTAAGCCTTGAAAATTCCAAGGAATGTCAGGGAATGCCTAGAATTCCTTATCCCAGAATCCTGCAGCATTAAACTGATAATTCTGGTGGCACAGATGTCATTCCCTTCAACTAGATCCTGAGAGGCCTAAAGGGAGACCCTTACGACCCTATGGATTGCAAAAGGAAAATTCCTGGAGTTTTCTCGGCACCTCAACCAGCACATTGGATGGGACAAGGGGAAACGGGCCTCAGGTTGTGCCATGGGAGCTTCAGGCTGGATATCAGGGAATATCTTTTCACTGGAAGAGTTCTCAAACATTGGAACAGGCTCTCAAGGGAAGTGTTGAACGAAAAATGAGCAGTTGTGGCAATTCATGATTAGTGAGAATGGTGGGAAGAGTGGGATTTGGTCAATGCTTGGACTTGATGATCTTGGAGGTATTTTCCACCTTTTCCACTCTTAATGATTTTATAATTTTATAGAGATATTAATAACCCTCTTGGATGTCCTTTCCACCCTTAATAATTCTTTAATTCAATGGAGATATCAATAACTTCTCTTGGAGGTCTTTTCCAGCCTTAATATCTCTTAATAATAATTAATATTCTTTAGTTCTATGGACACACTAACGACTCCTCTTTTCTTCCCTCCTCTTTCCCTGTGGGATCCCTTGGGCTCAGCCATCAAAGTCCTCACCCTGCTTTTCGAGGTCTGGCATCTCCATTCATGGAAAACGAAATCTCAGGACATTTCATCTTCCAAACCCTTTCCAATCCCTTCCTCCGCCCCCTCCACTGAGGGTTTTCCATGTGTGAGGGCAAAGATCCGAAGGAGGGAGGCCTGGAGAAGTTGGCTCTGGACGCACGGAGAATTCTCGTCTCCAGGACTGTCAGCAGGAGCACGCTCTCATTATTAATATTTTGATGCTAGATATTTTTCCAGGCCAAATCGCCGCTTTCAAAGTTCTCCCCTGGCATGAATTTGTCCCCTTTTTATTTCTTGCATAACTGGGCCTCCAAAAAGCTTCCCAAAGGTTGAGAGCGAGGCGGCCGGTGCCGCTCACACGCATGGGATATTCCCCTTCCATGAGTCATGGAGCAGATGTGCCTCGTCATGCGATGCCTGGAGTGGCACGGCAAAGAAAAATTAACTCATCCCTCGGAATCGGAGAATTCCAGGGGGAATCTGCACGCCCAGGCATCAGGATTGATCTCTTTACCTTTCGTTGTTAAAATCGCGGCGGTGGAAATGAAATCGTCAGTGAGCCTGGTAAAGGGCAGCTGTTCCTTCCAAGAAAGTTGGAGATCATCTGGAAACCCTTGGGGAAAAAAAAGATAAAATGTTTCTTTTCCTGAAAGGAGTCTTGGGGATGGGAGTTATTTCATAGGATCATGGAATGGTTTGGGTTGGGAGGGATCTTAAAAGTCACACCCTGCTATGGGCAGGGACCTTCCACTGCCCCAGGGTGATCCAATCCAGCCTTGGACACTCTCAGGGATCCAGGGGCAGCCACAGCTCCTCTGGGAGTTCCACCCCAGCCCCTCCCCACCCTTATGGAGGGGGATGAGCCCTCTGCAGGAGGAGAAAGCAGGCTCCTAGCCAGAGCCATCCCCAAGATGAGCAGCTCACCTCAGCTGACGGTGACCTGGTGGTCCAAAGCCCCAGCAAGCCTGGCTTCCCTGTGCAGACAGCCCTTACCCACCCCTGTCTGTCCCTGTAAATCCCCAGCCTCAGCCTCTGACCCCAGGAGCTCTCTGTCCCTGGTTCCCTTTGCAGGGACGCTGACAATAAAGCCAGCTCTGTGGAATTGTCACACAGACTCCCCTCTCTCTCGTTCCTGTGTGGGCCTGGGGATTCCAGCACCGAGCTGAAGTCACAGGAGCTGAGATCACTGCTCTGAGCTGGAATCCCACAGAGCCAAGAAAGCAGGGCTCTGCTCCCAGGGGCTGCTCTCTGGGAAGGACAGAGGTGCTTGGGTGAAACTCTCACGCAGCTTTCCTGCTGGATCACACCCTCACAGGGAAGGAGTTTTCCCTAATATCCCATCTAAACCTCTTTTTCAGTGGGAAGCCATTCCTCCTTGTCCTGGTACTCCAGGCCCTTGTAAATATTCTCTGTTTCAGTTCTCCTTTCCAGTCTTGAAAACCGTTTTGGTAGTCAGGAAGTTGAATTTGTATTCTTCTTTCCTAGGGTGCTGGGCCACTTTGGGAGGAGTCACAGAAGCATCAACCCCACAAATTTGTTTAAAACTGGTGAATTTTGTCAATCCCAATAAAAAGCTGTTGACAGCTGTTCCAGGTGTGTCCTAAGCTCACCTTTCACACTTAGGCAAGGCTTGCCCCGATGTGTGCCTGGCTCCCTCCAGCCTTCTCCAGGCTGAACTCAGGGAGGGATGGTTGTGATTCCTGGCAGAAAGGGAAATGAGAAACAGCCCTTGGTTAGTCTGGAGTAATTGTTAAAATCCATAGTGCAAACCAAGACGACGAATGTCTCAATTTGCTGACACTGCTGAGTGGAAGCAGTTGGATATTCTCTGCAGTTGGAGATTCTCTGCAGCTGGATATTCTCTGCAGTTGGATATTCTCTGCAGCTGGATATTCCCATGCAGTTGGATATTCTCTGCAGCTGGATATTCCCATGCAGTTGGATATTCTCTGCAGCTGGATATTTCCGTGCAGTTGGATATTTCCGTGCAGTTGGATATTCTCTGCAGTTGGATATTCTCTGCAGTTGGATATTCTCTGCAGTTGGATATTTCTGTGCAGTTGGATATTTCCGTGCAGTTGGATATTCTCTGCAGCTGGATATTCTCTGCAGCTGGACATTCTCTGTAGTTGGATATTCTCTGCAGCTGGATATTTCTGTGCAGTTGGATATTCTCTGCAGTTGGATATTTCCCTGCTCAAAGACAAGTGTTGTGCTATTATTTAAATCCGAGGAGACTGAAAAGTTAATTAATTTCCACAGACGGAAAACCCAGAACCTGTACCTAGTATGGGTCTAAACACATCTGTGCATTTTTAACTGTTTTCCCCTTTTTCCTTTCAAATGATCATTTCATGAGCTGCTGGGGTGTTTGTTTCTCCCAGAGAAGAAAGTGGGCATTAAACTCATGAAGGAATGGGAGAACTGCCAGAGGTCATTTGTTGAAGTCACTCTTTCTTTCTCTACCACAATATTTGTCCCTTCCCCATCACAGCAAAAGCAAATTGAGCACCTCTAGACTGGGATTTAATGCTGAAGCACAGGGCAGGACCCCAACAGCTCGGTGGAAACCAGGAATGAGGCCCAGTTTTACTCCTGTGCCATCAGTCCTGGGTGTTCTGTCCTTCCCTGCCCAGCTGAAGCAGCTCCCAGCTCAATTAAAGCCAAGTGCAATTAAAGATAAGTGCAAGATGTTGGTGGCAGATTCCCAGAATCGCAGATTAGGCTCCAAAAGCCCTCTGAGATCATCAGTGCAGAGGCCCTGTCCCATTTACCTCCAGATCCACAAAAGCTTATCTCCCTATTCCAGACAAGCAGGGTAATTGGGCAGAGCATCCATCTCCTTATCAGCTGCAGGTGAAAATTCACCTTTAGTAGTTTTTAACTCAATAACCCCAGATCCTTGATGAGCTCCAGTGGCTGCTCTGCCGGCCTAAGTCACCACCACACCAGCAGCTCCTCTGGGGGGAATTTGTTCCAGATTCCCTTAATTATCCTCCTGTGCCTCTCTCTGCTCCACTCACTGGTGCAGGAGCAAGGCAGGCCCATGGCTTTTGTTGTTCAAAGTTGTTCCTTCATTTATTAAGCTAAGAAGTGTTTTATCTATTAAATAAACAACTTTTTCCACTTTCTACCAAAAAAAATTTTTTCCTATCCCAATTCAGCTAAAAAGAAGGGTAATTCATTTAAAGGTTTGTTTATTTTCCTTTCTTCCCCTCTCCCAAATTTACCCTAAACCAAAACAGTCAGGATCCTGCTCCATCCTTCCACAGCATCCCGAAAACGCCCCAGCTTCTTCCTTACTCCAAGGTGTGATTTAAAGATAAATCGAAACCCCAGCTGTAGTAGTTGTAGTGGCGTAAGGGGATCGGACGGTAACAAGAGATCTCTATAAGCTGGATCCTAGAACTTAAGTTTTATTACAAAAGGTACGGGGTGCAAGCTAGGACCCTGCTTAGAGCTGCCCGCCACAGCTCAGAGCAGGCCCAGGAGGGGGAGAGAACAAAGGATTGAGGAGCCAGAGATAAGAGTAGATAAGAGAGCAAGGGGGAGAGAGAAGAGCCAGGAGAGAGAGAGAGAAAAGAGAGCAAGAGACAGAAAAAGAGAGAAGAGAGTAAAGAGCAAGAGAAGAGAAGAGAGACAAGAGAAGAGTAAGAGTAAGAGGAGTAAGAGCAAGAGAGAAAAGTAAGAGAAGTAAGAGAGAGTACAAGCAAGAGAGTTAAGTTCTGGTTACAATGCAGTAAATCCTTTTCTATGTTGAATATTCTAAATTCCACTAACCAATCTCCTGTAACATACAAATTCTACGACATTTGCATACAGCCAATAAGAATCCTTACATTACCATACCTATCACCAACCAGAGGGTCTTGCATATCTAAACAAGGGGATTACTCATCCCGGACATACCAACTTTGCAGGTATTCATCAACTAGGGTTTTGGTATGTCGAAGGCCGCCTTCATTTCAATTCTGTTCACAGTTTCCACATTTTTAAAATCTTCCGTGAGGCAATCACATTCACAGGGCTTTCCTGTTCCATCCTTCCCTACATCCAGCCATTAAACCCAGCGCAGATGGTGCTGCTGGGGATCCTTAGCAGGTGTGGAAGAGCTGCAGGACCGTGGAGCTGCCTGGAGCACGAACCTCCAGTGAGTTATTTGTGAAGGACACTCTGCTCACGAGGGTTGTGAGCTGGCAGAGAGCACAAATCCCGGAAAAGTGACCCTTCCAGCACAGGAAAACAGGGATTATTCTCTTTCCAGAGGCAACAGCAAGGCCCTCAAAGCTCTGGGAGCAGCCCTACCACATCCTCCAGGTGGGATATCAAAGCACCCATGTCCCCGAGCTCCCGTGGACAGCTGGCTCTGCACAACTTCACCCAGAGCTGGCAGCCAGAGGATGGAATTTAGAGGCTACTGGGGCTCCAAGTGCAGCCACAAGAAGAGTTTCCCAACAGGAAGCCACTCCAGGGAAAGAGCTGCACTAATGAGCCTGCAGCTCTTTAATGGTGTGACTTCATCTCACCAGCCTGGTGCCTCTCCCACGTCACTCCCACCTCAGTGACCCTGTCTGGTGACCACTGCCTTCTCTCTGATTTGTCCTAGGAGCTTTTGGAGACATTTATAAACAATATTAGAGCGTGTTTAGAGTAGCTTAGGTTTCTGCAAATTCCTCAATATCGCGGCGGTAAATAATTCTCTCTATATGTTTGTTTAAACAGACAGACTTTAAAGCGACTCACAATTCGTGTCACTAAACTTTCCAGCAAACAGGAAAATGATGGAGAGCATCCTGGTCCCTGCCCAGCTCGGCTGGAGAGGGCAGCAAAATGCCACTGGGGATTCCCTGGGTTGTTTTAACCACACACCCAGGGCCTGGGAGCAGGAACAAAGGTCCTGCTGGCCACGAGGTGATTCAGGCTGAGTTAAACCCACATGGTTTGGTTCTGGACCGTGTCCCTTTTAAAAATAGGAGAAGGTTACAAAACAACCATCACAGAAGCCTCTTTGCCTCCCATCCCCACTCCTGGGATGAATAATCCTGTGGAAGAGGAGTGGGTGAAGCATTAGGAGCTGACGTTTCTGCCGGCCCTGATTATAAACAACAACAGGACACAAATGTAAGAGCTCTTGGTTCATTTTTCCCATTAAAAAACCACTCAGTATTTCAAAGGAATCTGCCTGTTTGAAGGTTTCACGAATGGAGCCACAAATCAGCCTCAGAATCATCTCTGTAAATGGCAGCTGGTGGGAAGGGGGCAGAGGAGGAAGGGAAGAGGCTTTTGTCTCTGTTTTTGCTCTCTGTGCTGCACATCCCAGGCTCCAGAGGGGTGGCTTTCATCCTCACCCCCTGGTCCCTTCCATCAGCTGTGCCAGGAGCACTGGGAAAAGGGTCCCAAGGACCCCCAGATGGATCCAGCTCAGCTGGGCCAGTGGGTGTCAAGCCCTGCTGTGGATCTGTGCGAGTTTGCTCTTGAAGAGAGGAAAATCCCCATTAACCTCAGTAACACTCTGGGAATGTTCAATCCAAAGGGAGGTGAAGGGATGGGATCGGGTATTTATTTGTTTTAGGCTTTTGTAAAATGCCTATGGTCAAATAAACATCTGGATTGTGGAATAGAAGCGGCCAGACACAGACTTAAGTGGGCTGGAGACACCAACCACTCTCAATCCCACAGGAAAAGGGGCCAAGGAAAATCTGATCCACAAACAACAATTACCAAAGGCCAGGGGTTAAAATGACCGAGGACTGGCTGATCCCTTTGGGAGGACACGCCTGGAGCTCCATTCCACGGCACTTTGGAATATGCTGTGGCATGTGGAGCGTCTCAAATGGACACCATCTGTATCCTGAATCCAGAGGCAGCGACATTAAAGACGCTTGGCAGAATTCCCGTAACTCCTCACATCCCCCAATCTCCGAACCTAAACATTCCCGGGAACGGGAAAGGCTCTGCCAGCTGGTTTGATGTGATCAGGAGGAAATTCCTCGTGCCTCAGACCTGCAATGAGGTGTTGCAGGACATGGAAGAGGATGTTCCGCAGGAACTTGGGAACCCGAGATCCGCTGGGAATCCGCTGCCATTGATCCGTGGTAGAGATTCCAGTCGAAGGTGGGGCTGCTCCAAGCTCCGTGACTCCAGGCTGGGATGTTCATCCCAGACAACACAAGGCTTCCTTTCCCCTTGTCCTCCTGATAATGGATTCCACATACAGGAGGAACTGGGAATTTAACCAACGCCATCCCATAATGCCGGCTAATCCCATTTTCTAATTAACAGGCAACAGGAAAAGAAAGAAAGAATTTGAGATTTCAAATTCAGAGCAGGCTCAGAAATCAAACGAGGATTAAGACCAAGGTTATGGAAATGGTCCAGGTCTCGTTCCTTCCCTGCCACCGGAGCAGCCCCTGCTTGGGAGGTGCCATCATCGCCTTTGGCCCAGAGGAATCCCAAAAGATTGACCCAGCACCTCACTCCTCAAAAACAGGGATGGGTGGATCCAGAGCCCTGGAATGGTTTGTTTGGAAGGGACATTTAATCCCATTCAGAGCCACCCCTGCCATGGGCAGGGACACTTCCCCCTGTCCCAGGGTGCTCCAACCTTGGACACTCCCAGGGATCCAGGGGCAGCCACAGCTGCTCTGGGAATTCCATCCCAGCCCCTCCCAGGGATACAAATGTTAAAGGCTCCGGCTGGGTCCGTGAGGGAAGGAGGATGCAGAACAGGTCAGAAAATCCCAGAGAGGATTTGGACAGGCAGCTTGGGGTCTGCAGTGCTTTTATGGTTAAGAAATCCATTCCCAGATTCCCACATGGCCCATTCCACTGGAATACATTTAAATACTCAGATCTTTTAGCAGGTACCTGTGAAAACATCCTGCACCTGAGTGAGGAAAGGCAAGGCTGCAGGACACAACATAAACAAGAGAGTGAGAGAATATCTCTCCCAGGCTTTGTTGTGATTTTTTTTTTAGAAATCAGCCGGGTTTTTTAGAAACGGAGGAAATAAAGAGATGAGGAATCTCTTCCAGCACTTAGCTGCAATCCTGTGAGATGTAACAGGGCTGGAATTAATCCCAGTGAGCACAAGGCACAGCTCCCTGTGCACAGGTAAGGACGTGGAGACACATCCCCAGTTCTCCAGGACACCAAATCCTCCCTCCAGAACCCAAGGAAAGATTAAAATAAGACCTAAAATGGAATTTAATGCTTGAAACTCCTGGAGGCACAGGGTGTCTGACACCAACACTCCCAGCCCGTAAATGCCCGAGCCCAAGGTACCATAAATGAGAAAACGATCCCAAAAAGGGTGCAGAGATATTTCCCAAATTCCAAGATTTGACCCCCCTGTCATTCCCAGAGCGTGTTTTGGTGCTGCCCAGAGGTGGAGGCAGACAAGAGCTTTGTTCTTTTCTGGTTTGGGGTTATTTTTAGACCGCTGGGCTTCTTTTAGTTTGAATTAAATGTCACTGGTAATTAGCTAAGAGAGAATGTCAGCTGTGGGGCAGCATATGAGCAAACACACGTTGGGTCCTGAACGAGTGGAAAGATTTCTCCTTTTTCAGGAATTGTTTTCTTTAAGGTGAATTTTTGTGCTCCTATTGCAGCAGAGGATTCTCCTTTCTCAGGAGCTGTTTTATTTAAGGTAATTTTTGTCTTCTTATTGTAGCAGAGGAGCTTTGAAACATAAATTAATTTTGTGGTTTTTCTTCTCTGCTCTCACTCCACTCCCCTAAGGAAGAAATAGATGCAAAGTGGATGTAAAAACAATCACAATAACTCCGCACCAAAACTCTTTTTTTAACCTTCAGTAAATGTTTCAAAAGCTTCAGAGCCAAACAGCTCCAAAATCCAATTTACAACTTCCCTTCCTCCCAGCCAAAGGAAGTGAGGAATTCTTTAAAAGCTCCATTTCACAGAATATTTGAGCTCATCTTGGGACAAATGACAGGAGATGATTTTTGACTGGAAATTATCTCAGCCCTGTTTTATATTGTAGTTGCATGGAGAAGTGATTTCTAAAAGGTTAAAAACTAAGGAAGAGAATGTTAAAAATAGAAATATTCATCCCCTGGTTTGAACACATCCTTTCATAAGTCATTAATAATCATTGCTGGAAGCTCTGCCAGGTAAGGAATTGCCTGAATATTTAAAATTAATTGATCAATTGCTGGCATTTCTTTATAACCCCTCAACAATCAATATTACCAAGCTCTGGATGACACGCCAGAAGCATTGAGGATCATGAAGGTATGACATGAATTGCATTTTTTGACCCAAAATACAAATGCTAAATGTTTTAAAGGCTCTGGCTGGGTCTGGGAGCAGCCTCAGAGGGAAGGAGGATGCAGAACAGGTCAGAAAATCCCAGAGAGGATTTGGACAGGCAGCTTGGGGTCTGCAGTGCATTTATTGTTGAGAAATCCATTCCCAGATTTCCACGTGGCCCATCCCACTGGAATACATTCAAATACTCAGATCTTTTAGCAGGTACCTGTGAAAACACCCTGCACCTGAGTGAAAGCCAGGAAAGGCTGCGGGAGATTTAGAATAAAAAAGAGAGCGAGGGAACATCCCCCAGGCTTTGTCCCAGCTCCACGTCTCTGCACCTCCTCTGCCATCAGCCAAAGGTTTGGAACAGGATGAACTTTTACAGCCACACCAAGAAATGCTGGACAAATTTCACTGCCCTGTTCAGGATCTGTGAGAAATCACGGAGAGCAGAGCCCACGACTCAGCTTGGGCCGCCTGGAGCTCTTTTCATAGAAGATTTTCAGCCAAAATTCTGTGTCAGGAGGTTTCAGCCCATCCTAAAGAGTCAAGAGCTGCCCCTGAGGATGGTTTAATCCTCTGGGAATGTTGCTTGTTTTAGGGAATTCATATTTTGGCTCTCTGGAGAGCAGAACATGCACAGAGTGTTGAGGGAATGTTGTTTAATTCCAGCTGATGCCTTGGGATGGTTTTTTTTTTGGGGTTAATGTGGCGTTGAGTGGCTGGTTCCAAACACATCCCAGTGTTTGAGGATCTCACACGGATCTTTTCCCTGGATTCCAGAGCACCAAAATGGGTTTGGCCAAGGTACAGGAGACCCCAGCAGAGAAACTGAGGGGAGAGGACAGGCCTGGCACTCCCTGGCTCCCTCACAGAGCCCTTGCAAACCAGAACTCAAATTCCAGCTTTTCTCTCACCCACAGGCATCAAAAATAATCTCATCCTTTGGATATGGAGACCTTTAGAAAGAGCAGCAGAGGAACGGATTCCTCCCCATGGATTTCTGCCTTCCGGGCCCGCCCGCGGGCCTTTGAAGGAGACTCTGGTTTCAGAATTAGAGCTGGTTTTAATTCCGTGTGGGACTACACCTGGTGACACCTTCCCTTGGCCCCCTGGGCTCTGGGAGAGGGAGGAACATTCCTGATGGAATCTCCTGTGTCCAGCCCTGCAGGGTGAAAGCTTCCAAAGCACCGAGTCTGTGCCTTCACCAGGAAAAAGCACAGGAATATTGACAGACCTGAATCGGGTGACTTGGATTCACAAGGATTAAAGAGAGAGCTTCCACTTGTGGCTCCACTTGGAGCTCTCCTTTACTTTTTGTTAATGTTTTGCTAGTCGAAATGAAAAAGTTCTCCAGGCTGCATTTTTTTTCCCTTTTCTTGAAACTATTTAAACCTGATCTAAACTAAACACCCAGAAAGACACCAAAAGCTCAGCCCTTAACCCACCAAGCCTAGCACAAACCCAACCTTCCCACCAAAAAAACCGACAACTAAGCCGAGCTACAGCCATGAAAAAAACTTTCTAACATCTCTGCAGAACAGCGAAAAGTTTTTTATTATTCAGTGTTGTTCCTTCATTTGTTAAACTAAAAAGTACTTTGTCTGTTAAACAAACAACTTCTTCCACTTTCTTCCAAAAAAATTCTTTTCCTATCCCAATTCAGCTAAAAAAAAGAATAATCTATCTAAAAGTTTTTTTGTTTTTCCCCTTTCTTTCCCTCTCCCAAATTTGCCCTAAACTAAAACACTGGTGAACACAAAGCTGTTTAATAGAATCAGAGAATCCCAGAAAGGTTTGGGCTGGAAGGGACCTTAAAAATTATCCCATCCCTCCCTTGCCATGGTCAGGGACATTTTCCACTATCCCAGGGTGCTCCCAGCCCTGTCCATCCTGGCCTTGCATGATCCCTGTCCTGCTGCTTCAAACAATTCCACTGCTTTCAAAGGAACTGGGATTTGGGGACGTGCTGCTGCTTTTGCAGAGAACAGCACAAATTTCCAACCCTCCTCAGTTTCAGGAAAGGAAACCATCCCCAAACACCCGAATTTTTCCTGAAAGAAGGTGGATTCATGCAATTGTTAACAGCAGCCACTGCTTGGCAATCAGAAATGATTTCAGATGATGTTAAAATGCCCTTTAATCTCATTCCTGAAACGCCTGGCTGCAGCAGTTTCCTGGCAGCAATCCTGACACACACGTTTACAGTAAAGCTGGGCATGCTCTAGGCCTAATCTAAAGCTGATGGGCAGGATTATTTTTAGTTTAACCTTGGTATTTGGCTAAAAGGAATGCAAACGTCATTGCTGAAGGAGAAAGGGGGGAAAAAAAGAGACTGAAACAACAGCTGGGTGGAAAATGAAAGGGCAGCACTCTGAGTGTGACCCCTGCAATTAGGCACACACAGGTAATTGATTTTTAGTTGCTGATGTACAAAAGGGGAATTTTGGGCTATCCCAAAGTGAAGCTTTAGCTCAGGTAATATTCCAGCAGCCCAGATGGGAGCCACCAGGTTTAAACCAAACTCCATTTTTTTCTGTCTGGATTTTAAATCTTCTCCTCCAGTGCTTTATTTTCTTTATTTTCTTTATTTCCTCCCTCCCACCCAGACCTTGCCCAGCACTGCACTGCCCGAGCTCCTTTCACTTCCAGGAGGGAAAGTGGAAACAGCAAATCCACACCCAGGAATGGTGGGGCCAGCGAGGCTGATCCCAGCACCAGCCAGGATATTTGGGAATGAGAATTCCAGGGGTTGATTTGGGTTTTTTTTCCTTTTTCTTGCTTCCTACGGATTAATGGAATGGCTGTGCCATCCCTGGAAGTGCCCAAGGCCAGGTTGGACTCGGAGCACCCTGGGACAGAGGGAGATGTCCCTGCCCATGGCAGGGCTGGGAATGGGATGGTCTTTAATTCCTGATCCCAAAATGATCCCCCCTATTGATTTCTGCCATCCCTGCCCATTTACCTGGTGTAACAGGATTGAGATTCCTGGTTTATACAGCCAGGCACACCCTTGAGAATTCTCCTGTCTCCTTCCTTTTTATCCATATGGAAGGAGCCACGTGAAAAACCCATTGTTTAACAGGGATTGAGGCAGATAAATCCCATTAATGTGAATATACTGACTCCACTAAAGCCAGAGCAAAAGGCACAAGGAAAAATCAAATTTGAACTTGAGCTTGAACTTGGAATTCCACCCGACCAACTCTTCACTTTGTCCCTTTTATGTGAGATCAGAGCCCTGCACAGGTCCCTTCCCACCTGGATTCCTCTGGTAGTCTCATCCTAGAAAACTCTATGGAATTTGATAACCTTTAAATTACAAAAAAAAAAAAAAGCTTTGATCTCTCATTAACATTCTGAGCTCACCAACATCCCACCCCCAGCTTTCACCCAAACCAAGCATTTTTTCCCTTAATTTTAAATGTCTCTCTCTTTTCTTTTTTTTCTTTTTTTCTTTTTCCAGGGGAACTTAATCAAGACCAGGTTTTGTTGACTGAACAGAGAAACTGAGTGTGTAAACAAAGGAGATTCTTGTGTGAAAGTCAATTCTGTCTGGCTTCTAGGAATTCCACAGGGATAAAATTAGAAAGACCTGGAGCCAACCTCGGACTTGGGCTCGGGGGAAAATCCTGCAGTCAGTGTTGGAAACAGCCAGCTCGGGATGAAAATCACAGGGAATTCTTGGATTCCTCAAGGATCCCAAGGCCTGGAGGTCACACCCAAGGTAGATTTGCTCCCAGGAATAAAATAGAAGAATTTAAATGATTTTATAGCAATACCTGAGCCGCCAGCCAGGTATTCAGAGTGTGTGACCATAATTCACCCTAAGAACTTCGAGCATTCCAATTAAATGAACTCTCTCCTTATTAATTGCTCTAATTTTGATTCCTAATTAAAAGAATTTTGCTTTTTCATGGCATCAGTTCCACTGAACACGTGGCCAAACTCTTCTCCTGCTGTTGTACCCGAGCTCTGAGCATCTCCCTCTTTTTCCATCCTTTTCCTTTGGTCTCTGTTTCCTTGGTTCTTTTCCCCCTTTCCCACTGCCTGTCCAGGATTGTTTTTCCCTCCTCGCTTTCCTCTCTGTCACTTCCCCCCAAAAACCTCCACCAGCTTCATTTTTAAGGCTTTTGACTTGGAAGAGCCCACGTGGCCTGGAAAGGAGCTGAGATCCCTTTGGATTTGGTGATTCCACTGGAGAAATGCTGATTTACGTGAGCTGATGATGGGATAGAGGAGAGAAATTCCTTCCTGGGAGGGTGAGGAGGGGCTGGGATGGAATTCCCAGAGGAGCTGTGGCTGCCCCTGGATCCCTGGAAGTGTCCAAGGCCAGGCTGGACACAGTTTGGAGCAGCCTGGGATGGTGGAAGGTGTTCCTGGCTGAAAATGGATCAATTCAAGGTCCCTTCCCACCCAAACCTGGGATTCCATGACCTCGCTTCCCCTCCTGAAATGCCTACTTATCCAGGAAATTTCCATTCCTAATTCCTCCTGACTCAGCTGCCTCTTCCAGGTTGAGAATAGCACAGACTCGACTTTCTGTTGTGTTTTAACACCAAAAATTGCCTCGGAATCCTGGCTGTTAAAGCACAGCAGGAGTATTTGTTCTGGGAGGGAAGTGCTGGACAGAGACACAGACAGGAGCTCCAGCTCTGATTATGGGGAATGGATGGGAGAGCCCCTTCCAGATGTTCCCAATTAATGGTTTCAATCTCCAAATCCAGCTCTGGGTTCTCTCCTCCTCCTTCAATCCTCCCGCTCAGAACTTGCTACAAATTTTGGCAAAGGATTGGTTCTAGATCTAGAAATGCTGAGTTTGGCCATTTCCTTGACAAAAAGGAGGGGAGGGCTCTTCCCAGCCATGGATTTCTGCATCCATAAGGCCCCAACTCTCCCTCTCCTCTTTGATGCACAGACAGGAAGTTTCCTGCAAAGAGGGAACCGAAGGAATAACCACAATCATTTCATCCTTAAACCTTATTTGTGTGGGAGCCACTCCCAGCCTCACCAGGGACTCAGACAGACACCAGGGATGTCTCCAAACTCTTGATTAGACCAGGAATTGCCCCCTGGGGCCCAGAACCCGAGCCCTTCTCCATCCCAGCCCTCTCCTATTCCATGGAAGTGCTGCCTCCTCCCCTCTGGAGCTGCCCAGGTTCCCTTTTGTGCCGGACCATCCTTGGCACAGCTCAGCTGATCCCGGCTGGATCCGGGATTTTCCGGAGCTGCCTCGGGAACCGCCCAGGGCAGAACCTTTAGAGCCCGGAGCTCTGCCAGGGCCGGCGCTGCTGCCACCAGGGCTGGGCACAGGACAAGGAGGAGACCTTTCCCCGTGAGGCTCCAGCCAAGGGGTGCTGGAGCTGAGGGCATCAGGAGCAGGAAGGCCCCGAGCCCTGGAGCAGGGATTTTATAGCGGGGGTGGATCCAGCACACGGAGCAATGTGGGAACAGCAGGGCTGGAGAGAAGGGAGCAGCAATCACGGGGAAAGGCAAACCAGAGCAGGGCAGGAGGAAAGAGGTCACTTGTGCCAATGGGGCATCGAGGGCAGGGGGACACCCCGACACGCCCGGGGGGTCTGAGGCTTCTGGGATTGGGCCAGGGAAGATTGACATGGAAGGTGCTGGAAGAAAGAGGCGGGGCACTCGTGACAGACAGGAGGGGACCGTGACAGGCAGGGAAAGTGCTGGAATAAAGGGAGGGGAAATCCCATATGGAGGAGAATCGGGGATAGCGACTGGGGATTGACAGAAAATGAACTTTTTAACAGAGGTGATAATTAACTCAGGGATGCACCAACTGGGGAAATGTGGGGGGAAACTGGGAACGTACCAACCAAACATAGGGACAAAACCTCGATATAAAAGTGCATAAATGATCAACAGAAACACACCACAACACATCCCCTCCATGAGCTATGGTTGATCTCCATCCCCAGTTTGCTCTCTTGTGTAGAAGGCCAGAGCTCTGCCCCAGATAACTTCATAATTCTGAATCCCAATTCCTCCCCTTCCTCTGGGAAAAATGCATTTTTTGCAATACCTATGTTGTAACTTTCTAGAGCACATGCTTCCAATTTGAGCGTGATTTTCCAAAGCTCCTAGCACGTAACCACAGAAGTTCCTCATTTCTTTCCCTTTTTATTCTCCATTTAATCCATCCTCTCATGGATGCTTTGGATCATCTTTCTATCTCTCATCTCGGCCTCCACTAGAAAAGTTTTTAGTTGTATCCACATGCATAAGCCCCACAGAGAAGTCCAACAATTAATCTGGAGGATTTAGCCAGAACTCTTCCCTCTCCTCGCTCATTTCCTATTTTCCACCTCCCAACCCCAAATTCTAAAGCAGAGGAGACACTTCTGAAGAACTTTACCAGTTTTAAACCAAAAAGGGAGAAAATCAACCTGAATTTAGTTGCTGTCACCAATTTTCTGAGTGACTTTGGCTCTGTTTAATTCCCAGTCTCCCAACAGATGATGGGGAGGGAAACCAGAAGCTTCTCTGCCTCTCTCTCATCATTGAAATATCTGAGATTTTCGGGAGCAAAGACTCTTTCAGCACATCAATGGATCTCCCACTTTGGAAGCACAAACCCCATTTCCAGCCAACTCTCTTCCCTCTGTAGCTACAACTCAAATCTCTTCTTCAGCTGTGACCAATTTAGGGCCAAACCCTGAGCTCTTGGGGCATTTTGCCATGAACCAAAAGTTCATTTTAATGTCCTTTATCGTCCCCAGTTCTTCCATAGGGATGTTCCATAAAATCTGGACCCTGCACTGTCCAATATCCAAACCTGGGCCAGCCATGGTTTCACTGGGAGAGCCTCAAACCCAGAGCAAGAAGGATTTGGCCTGGTTTTGTGCTCTAGAACTACAATAAAAGAGTTATTTTAAGCCTGGACACACCTTGTTATTCCTTAAACTGGGAGAAAAGCCCAGTGTGGCTCCCCAGCTGATGTCTTTTGGGATTCTGGCTCTGTAGACTCAGGATAAAAATTAATCCTGGTCTTACTGGTGCCTCCAGGGGACAGGACGTTCCCAGTCCCTCACACAGCAGTGCAAGTGTTTGCTTTGCCCTGGGGGGAGAGAATAAAATAAAATCAAAAAAGGAGGGCAAACAAACCCCAGAACAATGAAGCAAATGAATTACAGCACATTCTAGCTGGCTTCAAATAACAAACATGACCCTGCTCACAGGAATACGATTCCCTCTCCAATTTGTGTGTCCCCGTAAATCATAACAAGATGGAGACTCCTGGACCTGGGATTTCCTATAAAACCTGTGTTCAGCTATTCCAGAGTTTGGGATGAGATTTCAGCACCGGCTTTAATTCCCAGCTGAGGGATTTGAGCTTTTTTTTGGGCCAGAAGGTGCCATTTCCCTGAAACTTTCTGGTCCAAAGCATTGTTTGGACAAACCAACCGAGCCAAGAGGTTCCCAAATCCCTCCTCCTCTTACACAAGCTCTTTCTTGTAAGGCTGCTTACTTTATCTGCTGTCAGAGCAGAGGCTCAGGGTTACAATTTCTGACTCAGGCCAATGATTAATAACAAGTGAAGAGCAACAAAGCACAGATTTCTCTCCAGAGGGGTTTTTAGCAAACCCAGGCTGTGCCGAGGGCCCAGGGGTGCATCCAGACCTTGCTGGAAAATTCCCTGTGTGGTACCACAGACCAAACTCCAGCAGCACAGAGATGGATTTTGCAGTGCTGGGGATGGCTGGAAGCACCTGCAGACCAACCTCACCTGGTGTCACCCTCAGAACAGCTTCCAGCAGGGAGGGACTGCCTGAAAGCAAAATAAACAGGTTATATTTAGGAGAAAGGTACAGCCAAACCATGCAGGGGGTTTAACAACCCTTTTCTTCCCTCTCAGTCAGAGGGGAGGACTTTGGGGCTCACTAAAGAGGGTTTATTTCAGGCTAAGGCCTCAAACAGGAGCAGCACAGGGGACCCGAGCAAGGTGGGAGGTCTGGCCTTGGTGGAGATACCCACAGCACACACATTTTCCTAAAAATTGTCCTAATGTCCATTGGGAATGTTAAAAAGAAAAATAAAATCAGTGGAATAAATAGATCAGAGTGGAATACAAAGAGCAGAGATGGTGCTCCAAGGCAAGGCCTCCACTTGTGTGACCTCCCCTTGGTGGGATCTGTAGGATTGAGGCGTTTGGGGCCTTGCAGCCTGGAACCTTTTGTAGTTCCAGCAAAGGAATCTCATCTCCAACAAATCACCCTTGAATTGGTAAAATCTGGTGAACCCAGGCTTTTCCTGGAGCAGCAGCAAGGCCTTTTCCACAGCTCCCTTTTCCCCCGGAATGGATCCTGGGGGCAGCTGGGGGAGCTCCCCGTGCACATCTCAGCCAGGTCTCAGTCGTGTTTCACCGCCCGGCACACCAAGCCCGACTTCTTGTACTGAGAGAGGGACAAAATGCCACACTCAGCACCTGTGGGGCTCTCTGCTGTTTTGCAGAAATTCCCCGAGCTAGCAAAGTCCTTTTTCCCCAGGCAGAGATGGAAGAAAAGAGCAGAAACTCTTCAGGTCTCATTCTCAAGGTTGTTTATTTTCTCTTATCTCAAACATTCTCTCTCTGCCCCGCCGAGCTCCTTCCAGCAACAGTCGA
>VZTB01002469.1:57882-69591 GCA_013397245.1 Thryothorus ludovicianus
TTTCTTTCTTTCTTTCTTTCTTTCTTTCTTTCTTTCTTTCTTTCTTTCTTTCTTTCTTTCTTTCTTTCTCTCTTCCTCTCTTCCTCTCTTCCTCTCTTCCTCTCTTCCTCTCTTCCTCTCTTCCTCTCTTTCTTTGTTCCTTTCTTCTTTTTTCCTTTATAACCAGTTTTCTGTCAGATGCCCAGAAGCAATAAATCATCAGTGGAGGCCTTAGGGTGCTTCATTGCAGAGAAGACTTAGAGCCTGAAAATAATTCCTTATGCCACTACAACCTTCCTGTGAGGCTTTGAGGCTTTAGTCCTGACCTCTTCAAAGTCCTGCTTCATTAAACCAGGATTAAATACCTGCCTTAACTCACCTCCTGCCTTTGGACAGCTTGCAGCCTCTTTGGGAAAAGGAATGTTCAGATAAGGACTCAGAACTGCCACCTCTAAGTCTTCAAAGCCACCAACCAGGCCTAAAAACAACAGGGACCAGGAGATTAAAATAAATAAATAAATAATCCTCTTGAGTTTTTTTTCTCTTTGCTTTCTCAGTTTTACATTTCTCTTTCTTTTCTTTTTTTCAATATTTATTTTGCTTTCATTAGAGTTGTTCTCACCGAAACATCAAAACATCAGCTCAGTAAAATGGCAAACCAGCAAACTCAGCTGGGAACACCTCCCTGAGTCCCTGTCCCCTCTCAAGAGGTGAAGCTCATCCTAAGCCCTGCTCCACACAGCCCAAAGCTCTGGTTCAGGAGCTTCCACTGGGCCAGACCGGCACTGCAGAGAACCCCACCCCTTTGTGCATCCAATTCCCTGGGAATACTACAACAGGCCAAAATATTCCAAATCTCCTGATTGTCCAAGAGGTTAAAGTGTTTATTTTAAGGGCATAAAGCTTTACAATTAAGGTGGGTACTGTTAGTTTGGGATCTGTTTTTTATTGATAAGAGAGAGCTGCAAGAGAAGCTTTTGTACCTGCTAGGATCCTCTGTCTTAAAACCATGGAAGGTTTGAGTTGAAAGCAACCTTAAAATCATCTTTTTCCACCCTGTGCCTTAGGCAGGGACATCTTCCATCATCCCAGAGTGCTCCAAACACTGTCCAGCCTGGACTTTGACACTTCCAGGGATGGGGCAGCCTCAGCTGTTCCCAAGATCCTACAGGACAGTATCAAGGAATCCCCGGGGCCACTCAGGTGCTGTCCCACTCCACCATGGACACCTGGACCTGTAGGGTTGTTTTCCTCAAGCACCTTTGTCCTGGTTTGAGAAGCAAAACCAGTGAGACACTCCAAGTCAGAAATACAATTTATTAGAAACAGGGGAAATAAAACAAAAAAGGGAAACAAAATCCACGCAATAAGGAAAAAGAAAATCCCTGCCAGAGTCAGAATCCAAGCTGGCACCCTGTGGGTCAGGGTGCTGGCAGCAGCCCAGTTGCAATGGTGGCTGCAGCCCTCCTGCAGCAGCAGCTGTGGCTCTGCTGGAGCAGTGATCCTGGAGAAAGGTGCAGCCTCTGCTGAAGGTGCAGTGGGGATGGCTGGGCCTGTTCTTCCTCTGGCAGCCCAGTGCAAAAGGCTGCCTTGGTGCTGCAAGGCTCAGGTTTTTATCCAGGCAGAGGGGCTGGGTTCCCCCCTGGCTGGAGCATTTCCCAGTGGGATGATGGAAGTTTATCCGTGGGACTCAATGGCCCCTGAGCAGAAGATCTGTGCCTGGAGGGAGGATGGGTGGTGGCAGAGATGAGGAAACTGCTCTGGATGGTTTCTGATCAACAGAAGATCCCATCACTGCCCCATCCCAGTTCTGAGGGATGGGGATGGAGTAACACAGCCCTGGTTGTATTTCACACTGCATGCCGTGACAGCCTTCTCTCTGCTGGTCCCAAGCTGGACCAGAGGGGCTGGTGGCTCCCTGTCCACGCTGGGGGATTTTGGTCACTGGTGAGAATGCCAGGAGAAGCCTCAGGCAGCCCAGGGAGCTGAGGCTGCACAGTCGCTCCTTTGTTCCCGTTCTCGCCTCGAGCGCGGCAGCGATGACTCAGTGAAGTGATCTCTGTTTGCTCTCGGCGTGTGGGAAGAGCAGAGTCCATCGGGCTGGACACTGAGACAGATTATCCAGGTGAGAGGGTTCTGCTTCCCCTTTCTTGTTTGCCAGCACAAAAAACACCGTGTGCCCTCGACTGCTGTCCCTGAATTCCTGTGAGGGATCGGAGAGGAGCTCGGAGCCTGACTGAGGCACAGCCACCTGCAGGGAACAAACTGGTGCCAAGCCTTCCATGGGCAGTGAGAGAGGGACAGGATGGACAGAACTGTGGAATAATTTGGGTTAGAGTGGCATTGAAGCTACCCCTTGCCACGGGCAGGGACACCTTCCACTGTCCCAGGGTGCTCCAAGCCCCAGCCTGGCCCGATTCCCCTCATGGAGGCTCAGGGTTGGATCCACTCAGGTAAGGCCTCACCTGCAGAGCTGCTCCAGGCCCAGCACAGGAAGGAGCTGGAGGTGTTGGAAACAGTGCAGAGGAGACACCAGAGGGATCAGAGAGATGGAGCAGCTCTGCTGGGAGGAGAGGCCAGGAGAGTTGGGATTGTCCAGCCTGGAAGGCAAAAGCTTTGGGGTGGCCTCGTTGTGGCCTCCCATGATTAACCGCAGGGGCCTACAGGAAGAGCAGAGACTATCGACAAGGCTCTGGAGGGCAGGAGAAGGGGAAACGCCTTCAAGCTGACAGAAAGCAGGTTCAGATGGGGTATTTGGAATAAATTCCTCANACTCAGGTAAGGCCTCACCTGCAGAGCTGCTCCAGGCCCAGCACAGGAAGGAGCTGGAGGTGTTGGAAACAGTGCAGAGGAGACACCAGAGGGATCAGAGAGATGGAGCAGCTCTGCTGGGAGGAGAGGCCAGGAGAGTTGGGATTGTCCAGCCTGGAAGGCAAAAGCTTTGGGGTGGCCTCATTGTGGCCTCCCATGATTAACTGCAGGGGCCTACAGGAAGAGCAGAGACTATCGACAAGGCCCTGGAGGGCAGGAGAAGGGGAAACGCCTTCAAGCTGACAGAAAGCAGGTTCAGATGGGGTATTTGGAATAAATTCCTCCCTGTGAGGGTGGGAAGCGACTGGGATGGAATTCCCAGGGAATCTGTGGCTGCCCTTGGATCCCTGGCAGTGCCCAAGGCCAGGCTGGAGCAGCCTGGGACAGTGGAAGGGTCCCTGCCCATGGCAGTGGGTTTGGAGCAGGATGATGTTTAAAATCCTTTTTAATCCAGGCCATTCCATGATTCCGGGTCTATCCACACCCCTCTGAACTTGTGCGTGGCCTGCAGAGCCCTGGTGGATTCCAGCCAGCAGAGCACTGTGCTCAGCCCCACGTAGGAGCCGGCAGAATTCCCCGTCCCTTGGGAAAAGGGAGCCAGCCCTCACGTAGGACCAGCATAAACAATACCAGAAGCAACACCTGCAATAGAAAAAAAGGCTTCTTAATTCACAATGATCTGCTTTGTCACTCGTGCCGTGGAGAACATTAAACATCTCAGACGTGTGCATACAATTACACAACAGGGGCCACGGCCAGAAATGGGGCTGCAGGTGTGTTCTGAGGAGAATTAACCTCCAAAAAAATCACTTTAATCGAGTTAAGAACTTACAAGGAGTTCATGGCTCTTGAGAAATCCATGGCAAGGTCCTGTGCCTTCAGCTAACTCCTGCAGCCTGCAGTGGCTGGAGCTGCACAGCCTCCATCACCCTGGGGCAGGATAATTAAGCAAAAGGCAGCTAATGAAGGGGGAAGATGAAGTAACTGATTCTTGGGCCCGCATTTCAAAGAAAGGGGAAGGAAGGAAGGAAGCTGCACGCTTGTAACACCAAATATGTCTGTGATCTTCTCAAGGGCTGCCGAGATGTAAAATATTTGTGATGAGGTTTCATTAGTCAGACTCAGATGACAGACTGTGACCTGATTAAATACACAGCAAAAAATAACTCAGCTGGTGCTTACTAAGGTAGTTTCAATCACCATTTCAGTGAGAAAAAATTATATTTACTTTGTATTAAAGCCTGGTAATACAAACAGAGCCATGCTGTGCTTCAGCTGAGGAGCAGGTAATGAAGAGTTGGAAGGGAGAGAACTTCACCAAACATTCAGGTCTAAAGCAACCACTGGATCATTTCCTTCAATAAAACCCCAGAAAGTAAAACATTAAAGGCTGGTAGCTGAGGAAAAGGAGGATTATTCACTTCAGGAATGTGTGAGACAACAGGGGCAAGCACAAGGAAAAGCTTTTATGTAAAGAGATTTTAAAGAGGAACGGAGCTTATCCAAGAGTGGATCCAAGGTCCTGAAAGGCCACAGAAAATGTTCTGCTGACTCCAATGGGTTTTGGATCATTCTGCAAGTGGAGAGGAAGGGATGGGGCTCCAGAGAGAGGCAGGTTTATGGGATACTGGAATGCAGCTGGGAATAGATGGAGGAAGCCAAGGGGAGATAAGGGCTGGAACACGGAGGAAAAGCCGTGTGCTTTTATTTGTATTCCTGAGCAAAATAACCTGAACACAGAGACAAAGCTGTGTGCTTTTATTTNATCATTTCCTTCAATAAAACCCCAGAAAGTAAAACATTAAAGGCTGGTAGCTGAGGAAAAGGAGGATTATTCACTTCAGGAATGTGTGAGACAAGAGGGGCAAGCACAAGGAAAAGTTTTATGTAAAGAAGAGATTTTAAAGAGGAATGGAGCTTATCCAAGAGCGGATCCAGGGTCCTGAAAGGCCACAGAAAGTGTTCTGCTGGCTCCAATGGGTTTTGGATCATTCTGCAAGTGGAGAGGAAGGGATGGGGCTCCAGAGAGAGGCAGGTTTATGGGATACTGGAATGCAGCTGGGAATAGATGGAGGAAGCCAAGGGGAGATACGGGCTGGAACACGGAGGAAAAGCCGTGTGCTTTTATTTGTATTCCTGAGCAAAATAACCTGAACACAGAGACAAAGCTGTGTGCTTTTATTTGTATTCCTGAGCAAAATAACCTGAACACAGAGACAAAGCTGTGTGCTTTTATTTGTATTCCTGAGCAAAATAACCTGAACACAGAGACAAAGCTGTGTGCTTTTATTTGTATTCCTGAGCAAAATTACCTGCAGGAGGGCTTGGGATGGAGCTTGGGAGAGGGAGTGGAGTCAGGAGGAAGGCAGGTGACCAAGCAGTGATGCAATGGCTGCCTGTGCAATCCCACATCCCTTCCCCTGCTCCCAGAGGAACAGGATGTGGGGTTGGGGCAGAGCTGCTGAGCTGTGCTGGGGTAGATGGGGGCAGCAGAACCAGGAGCAGAACCAGGAGCAGAACCAGGAGCAGAACCAGGGACAGAACCAGGAACAGAACCAAGAACAGAACCAGGAACAGAAACAGGAACAGAACCAAGAACAGAGCCAGGAACAGAACCAGGAACAGAGCCAGGAGCAGAACCAGGAGCAGAACTAGAAACAGAACCAAGCACAATCGTGGCCCTCAGCTGCTCAGCTCTGTCCCAGGGATTCAGGGGTGGCTGAACTTGGGTCTGCTGGAGAAGACTTTTTACTCCTGAAAATCCCTGTTTGGTGCTTCAGTGCTTTTCCAAACCTCGTTCAACACGAACTTTGGGACAAGGCAGAAGCAGAGGAGTCATTCACACCCAGATTTTTCCTGAATTTTGCCAAGTGCTTCCCATACAACTCTCCTTTTACTTTCAACCCAGGCAGGGCTTGTGCAGATCCTCCACGTAGGGGTGAAATTCACCCTTTGCTGCTTCTTTCTTTTAATTGCTCAGGGGTTAAACCCACCAATATTCAGTTGCTAAATGCTGAGACAAACCTGCCTTTCAATTTTACCTCCCTAGGAACATGAAAACTGCTCACTTGAACTTTGCCCAATTGTTTCGTGGATTCCAAAAAAATCCCAAGCCAGCTGAGACCTCAGGAACACCTCAGTGAGCAGCTCCAGGGGAAGAAGCCACGATGGGATTATTCCAGAATCACTGAAGCGAGGGCAGGAACATCAAAAGCTTCTCCAGTCACTAAAGGAAATTACATCCCATTCCCTTTCAAGTCTCCCCAGGACCTTCTTCGCTTCACATTCCCTTCTTCCTGCCAGCCCTTTGTTGGGATGGAACTCTCCCTTCCATCCTGCTGGAAAACACAGCTTATTACGAGTATTAACTCTGGAGATGGAGGGGTCACACATCATTTTCACGTGCGTCATGCAGAGAGAATGAGCTGAGATCAGTGCTTGGCCAGCAGCCACTTGTTTTTAAAACCAGTTGTTCACAGTTATTTCTCTTAATTATTTTTTTTTTTTTGGTGAGGCAAGGATGCAGTCCAAGAATGCCCAGCTTCATTTTATTCATAGAACATTTAAAACACTGAATTGTCCACCTTTCATCTGCACAGAATTTCAAAGGCTAAATTTAATGACACAGCTCCTGTGTGATTTTGAGCAACTCAGATGAGCACCTGGGCAGGGAGATGTCCAAATCCTTCACACATTCTTCCCCTGGGGGCCTCTTTCCTAACCTGGGATGGCACCATGAGTTGAAATATTTCACTGGAGTGTCCCAAACAAGCAGCTGCCAAAAATTGTTGTCAATTATCACCATCCTACATTTAATAAGATCCCAAACCCATCTGTTTGCAGCTCCCAATCTGTCCCAGAACGTCTGGAGATTGGGCAAAAATCTAAGGGGAAAGTTTGGCTTAAAAATGTCCCAAAAATCAGAACTTTTCAACAGACAAGAAGTTATTTACTAGTGCTTGTATGAGAAGGGTAATGGCAGTAAAATTCTCCTGTGGATATAATTCCCTTGTAGATTTATATAGATATATTTACTCAACAGAAATTATGAATATATCAATTACTGAGTCATTTATATTACTGACACTGCCATATATGTATATAAATCTATATCCAGATGATCCATTCCAGCTGTGTGGAATTTTAACCCATGAGAAGTTCACCTTCTCTGAAGCAGTTCTGTATTGACACTTGTGGCCTGATCAATTTTCTTACTCCTTTATTGCAGCTGGCTGAGTCAATGGGGTCCCTTTGTGGCAGGGATTTTTTGGAATACGATTGGGCAGAGCTTACCTGGATCATTCCCTGCTCTGCCTCCTTTATTGAATCACCTGAAGCAAACATTACTAACAGGGATGACAGGGCAGCAAAGGCTCTGCTCCGTGTTTATTCTGCCAGTGATTCACTGATTCAGGGGTAGCAAATACCCAGAATTAAAGCACAGCTCAGCTTCCAGCCCTGCTGACCTGTTTTATCCCAAACTTCCTGGGAGTTCTCCCATTCTTTGACATTCCACTTGGTTTTATTTCATTTTTTACCCCCAGACCATGAATAGATGGAACTAGGACCAGCCCAACCATTCTATAACTCAATGATAGCTCAAATCTCCTTTTATTTTTTTAAATTTTTTGATTTATTGGTTTATTGATGAAATCCATTTCCTCTCCCCCGATTTTAGGGAAGCAGAGATCCATCCCCATCCTGACTTTTGGGGCACCAAGCGAGCAGCAGGAACTCCCCTGTGCTGTAACATTCTGTGACTTGGGTGTTGTGCAACACCTTGAGCAAACACTTCCTCCTGCAGGAGCAGGAATAAAACCGAGCCCTGCCTCTCTCACTCACAGCCCCGAGCAGCTCCCGGGCAGGGATCGCCACCTTCCCACCCCACAGAGCCCAGAGCATGAAAATCCTCCTCGTTTCTGCCCTCCTGCTGCATCTCCAACCAGGTACTGCGCTGTTTGTTTCACTCCTTTATGAGTTTTGCTGTGGGTAACACTGGATATATTTTTAATTATTAACTGGTGGATAATGGGGAGGAGCAGCGAGTTGGAAATGGAGTTAGGGATATTTGGGATTTTGTGTTCAGAGCAATTCTCTGTGATTCTTTAGTTAAAGCAGCGTTTGCTTGTTTAAAACGTGGCCATAAATTGCCCAAATGCTCATAACTGGTTGGTTTTGTGAGCCACTAAAGCAATATTTACCCTACAAATGAGGGGTGAAATTACCCAATCACAGCAATTAATCAAAAATAACAGATTTCTGTATGAATTCAATTACAACAGTGCCTGATTTAAAGTATTGAACACCCTTTATTTATCTGCATGGTACTTCAGCTTATATCTAAGCAGACCCCCATAATTTTTCCCCCCACAATTTCTTTCAATTCCTATCAACAGGGAACGGAATTTTTCAGGGCTTGGCCTTCACAAACATGCACGAGATTTAGATCCATAATTAAACATATAATTAGCATTCAGATACAAATTTATAATTTGATTTTTTTTGCATAGAATATCTGAAAATGTGCACACCATTAAGGTGTTATCTTCTCTACCTTGACAAAACCACAACTCCGTTGTCAATAAAATCCTCCCTAATGATTTTTTTGCTGGTTGAGACCCTTGGAAAAACACAAAATTTTGTATTTCTTATTACAAGTTGTTGTATGAGGCCAAGGACTTTCTTTCCTCCTTCAAGCTTGAGACAAAGACAATGCACTGATTAAAAAACTCTCTCAAAGAAAAGGATTCATTCCAAACAAAACCAGTTTCCCTTGAAATTCTGTCTGGATCAGACTGCAGGGAAGGGATGAGTTCAGTCCTGAGCCTCCCTTTAAACCTCACCTGGCCTTGAACTCTCTGAACTGTCTGAGTTGGACAAAGGGTGTGGAGAGATAAAATTGGGAATCTCTGTTCCAAGAGGCCTGAAATATTCCTGGGATTGCTACACACGGACACACTTGAGGCCTGCGGAGAGAAATCTGAAAATCAGCAGATTTTTTTTTGGAAAATAAACATAATTAGTTGCTTTAAAAAGCTATAAACCACGGCTGTGAGTGGCAGTAGTAAAGTTACACCTGGTAGCTGCTCCCAGCACGTGCTCGGTGTAACAGCTCAGCCAACACAGGATCCCTCTGCACCATTAAATCAACATCTTTATCAAGATACAACTGGGTTTGCTCTGCAATTTACTTCTGGAAAGGCTTGAATCAAATTAACCCGTGATAAAAGAATGGATCTGTTTGTTTTACTGCAACAATTTGCATGAGGATGTGCTCTCCCGTTCCAGAGAGAAAATTGCAGTAATTGGAGGCCTCTCTCCTGGAAAAACCTGGCCCTGGGGCAGGAATTACCGTGGGAGGTGCTCTGTTCCTTTGTTTTTGTGGGTTTTTTCTTGGCTTTCTGGGCAGCTTAGGGTTTGGGGAATTTTTTTTGTTGTTGTTGGTTTATCTTTCAAATAGAGGCCCTCAAGAATTCACCAATTCAGATGAAATTCCCTTTTGCAGGAGGTTAAAGAGTTCAGAGGTGTCTAAAACCTGCTGTTGCCTTGGTGGAAACCAACACATCCCTTGTCCATCCCTGTTTTCCCAAAATCTGGCCCTCAGCTGCCAGGATGAACTCCAGGGTGTGCCCAGCCCTGCAGATTAACTTTGGTCCACATTTGCTGAGTTTCAGAGGAGAAAATAAAAAGAAATTATTTTTACCAGCCTCGCATTTCCTCACTCAGCTCTTTACAGCCACTGCAGACCTTATGAGACCAAAAAAGGGTTTCTGGGAGTTAAGGAACCTCCTGGATTCCTTGCACCTTTGAGATTTTCCTGATTTCCTGCCTATCTCCCATTATTTTACCTGGCCATGTCCAAATGCCTCCCTCACCCTTCTGCAATCCCTCCTTCAACCCAGTTCAAGAGGTAAAAGTTGTAATTATTACCAGAAAGTTCTTCCACAATTATTTATGTGCCAAAGCCTTCCAAAGCAGGAATCTTGTTGCGGACCTCGCATTTTTAAGTTTATTTGCTGATGCAGAGGCAGTCTGGGCCTGTCTGACACGTGATAAGGTTTGGAGAGCCCTCATTCCACAAACCCAAATCCATTAATTCACGTCGCTGGAAAATGCAGAGGGAAAGCACTGGCAGGGCTGGGCTGGCCTGTTGGGACTTGAACTGCTCAGAGCTGGGGGAAGAAACACAAAGGGAATTGCAGGAAATGTTTGGCCACCTGGAAGTAGCCAGAGAGGGCAACTCCTCCAAAATTCAGGATGTGAAAACCTCTGGTGTTGGGTCACGCAACGGAGGCGAGGCAAGGGAGCACAAAGTGCTGCAAGAACCCAAAAGATTCACCTGGCCAGCCATGAAATTGGGTGTTTAATAAATTAAAATTGTGTTTTCATCAATCTCTCTCTGCTTCTCCCCAGGCAGCAGCAGAGGGAAGTTCCCTGAAGTGGAGCAATATGAAATCATTTATCCACAGAAACTGCACGCGGTGCACAGGAGAAGTGTAGGAACGAGCTCGGAGGTAGGAAGGAGAGAATTTCTGGGAGATTCTGGGAGATTGGGAGGGATTTCTGGAGCTGAAACACCCTTGGGTTTAAAGGGTTAGAGAATTTGGACAAACATTTGCTCTTCCAAAAGGAAAAATACGAACAAGCAAATCCAGTGTTTAGTAAAGAGGAGCTGAAATGTGCAGAGAATCCCTCAGGCCATCCACGGCTCTTCTGAACTTTGTCTTTGCAAAGATGTGGGCTTTGATACTACTCAGAGCTTTCATAACCTCTGGACACTTTAATTTGGATTAAATTAAACCCATAATTAAAAGCAGCCATGGTCTGGGCAATTCCAGGGGGTGTCACAGAAGCTGAACCCAAACATCCCCTCAGCCCTTCCCAGGCACACAGGATTTGTGCTTATGGAGGTAGAAATGAATTTGCAAAATCAAATTAAAACCCCTCAGAGTGACCTCCTGCTTATCCTGGTCCTGCCAGAATCCTTGTTTTTGGTGAGAAGAGGAGGGATAACATTCCAATAACACTGCTGTCCAGGCCAGGAGCTGCAGCAGAGCATTTTCTGACACTGAAATCTGTTTACAGAGCAAATTCGATGACACAGTGAAGTACAGGATCAGAGCCAACGGAGAGGAAGTGGTGCTGAGGCTCCGAAAAAATCGGTAGGTTCAGCTCAGCCCTTCCCTTGCTCCTCACTGGGAGCGTTCAGGATGCCAAAACCCAGGAATCAGAGCCCTGCAAAGCAGAAGTGTTTTGGAAAATGCAACATTTCAGTGGCAAGGAAGGAAAAGAGGAGAGAAAGGAAGGATCCTGTCACTGTTCTGGGAATGTGGAATGAGGGTTTGGGATGAGACATGGCCATGATGGAGAGATTTCCCCTCCTGCCACCTCTGCTCCCCTGTTTCCTAAATTGTTAAATCCACTGCATATTTAATATTTTTCTATTATTTCTCCAGTTTTCTGTTATTTCACAAGTGACCATGAAGAGTCCTGGGTTATGGAATTGCAGCCTGGAGTGACAGGACAAGGGGGATGGAGAGGGTTTAAATTAAAGATTAGGAAGGAATTCCTGGCTGTGAGGGTGGGGAGGGCTGGGATGGAATTCCCAGAGGAGCTGTGGCTGCCCCTGGATCCCTGGGAATGCCCAAGGCCAGGCTGGAGCAAACTGGGACAGTGGGAGCTGTCCCTGCCCCTGGAACTGGGAGAGTTTTCAGATCCCTTCCCACCTAAACCATTCCATGATTTTAGGACAGAGTCGATGATCTCGGGTTGTGTTTTCCAACCTGAATCATTCTGTGGTTCTATATTTATGTATCTCTATATTATAGACAGATAGATAGATGATAGATAGATAGATAGATAGATAGATAGATAGATAGATAGATAGATAGATAGATAGATAGACATATAATAAATATA
>VZTB01002469.1:76683-89948 GCA_013397245.1 Thryothorus ludovicianus
TCCCAAACCTTCCCAAACCTTCCCAAACCTTCCCAAACATTCCCAAACCTTCCCAAACCTTCCCAAACATTCCCAAAGCTTCCCAAACCTTCCCTGAAACTTCCCTGAAACTTCCCTCCCCTCCCCTCTTATTACATATACATCTATATTTTTATATATATTCCTTAAGAATCTCAACAGTACATTCAAGGCCATTTTTATTCCTTAAAAGTCACCCACAAAACACATTCCAAGCCCTGTTTATTCCTTAAAAATTACCCACCAAACATTCAAGGTCCTTTAAATTCCTTAAAAATCTCTCACCAAACACATTCAAGGCCTTTTTTATTCTTTAAAAATCACTCACCAAACACATTCCAGGCACTTCATATTCCATAAAAATTGCTCACCAAACATTCAAGGCCCTTTATATATCTTAAAATTCATCACTGGTTGGTGGCACAATCCTGGCCTGGGTTTCACCCATTCCAAGATTCCAGGGCAAATAAATAAATCCAAGTTTTCTTTCTCTCATCTTTTTTTTCTTTTTTTTTTTTTTTTTTTTTTTTTTTTTTTGGTCATGGGGCACAAATAAATTCCTGCCAGGACTCAGCATCCAGTTTTTCCAGCTGAATCCCTGCAAAACCAGGGGATGGGAACTTTCCCTTCTCTAAAACAATTCTTCTGGTTTTGCTCTCAAAAGTTGGGTGTCCTGGGGACTGCAGCAAAGTCATAGCATAAAGCCTAACAGGGAAATGAATTAAATTTCCCAAAAAATGTGGGAAAAGCCAAATGAAACCAGCACTGACCTCACTTTCCTGTGTCGTGTCCAGAGCTCTTGGCTCATCCCAGCCCTTTGCTGCATCAGATGCTTTAAATCTGATGAACAACCACGGAATTTAAGAAAATACTGAAATTAAAAGTGATTCAACTGTTTTGTTGTTTTTTTAATTATTATTTTCAAGGATTGTAAAATTATGTATTTGATTAGATGTGAGATTCCATCTGGAGCTGGGGATGAACCTTCCAGCCTGGTTTGGGAAAGATTCCTGAGTTCAGAGCACCACCCTGGATCTCACCGTGCCTTTGTGCTTCCTTCCAGGGGCCTGGACTTCGAGGGGACCACCATTGGATTGGCCTTCCTCAAATCCATATGCAGTGATTTATACTCTGCAGGTATTATCCAGGTCTGATTCATTTTTATTTCATTTATTAAGGCTTTCCTGTGTTTTTTTTTTTCCACATTTCCAGTGAAGAGTCTTGGTGGATACTGTTGGGTTTAGGGCGCTTTCAGTTCTCTGGTTCATTATTGGGCTGTAAAAATTCACAATCAGAGCCTGGAGGTGTCCAAGAGCAGGCTGGAGAGGACTTGGAGCAATTTGGGAAAGAGGATGGAGTCCCTGCCCTGGAACTGGATGGGATTTAAAGTTCCCTCCAACCCAAACCATTCTGGGATTCTGGGATTTTATTTTAAATGAATTGCAGGGTGTAAAGAAAGCAAGCACATGATATACACACCACCATGGTGTGTATATTTTATAAATATCTTATAAATATAAGATATTATATAAATATTTTATAAATATCTTTATTAAATAATAAAATATAATCTAAATAGATGCACAGATGGATTGAGCACCACACGACCCTTTGTGCATCACCAGGATAATTCCTCTTGAAGAAAAATTGTGGAGTTTTTTGTTTTCCCTGTTGTTGCTGCTTGTTCTAAAACACACACGGACGTGACAAAACCTTCCCTGGCTCCCCAGGACCACAACAGGAACGAGATTGCAGTGGCAGCCACGATGGCCCACGAGATGGGGCACAACCTGGGCATGAGCCACGACACCGAGGCCTGCTCGTGCAGCGACGACGTTTGCATCATGACAGACACTGTCAGGTGGGGCTGGGGGCAAAAACGCCTCTCAGAACGGGCTCTGGACAAGCTGATTTCCAAACTGGGTCAGTGGTTTTGTCCAGTGATATTATTCCGTTCAAATTATTAAAAAAAAAAAGAAAAAAAAAAAAGAAGGATGAAATCCCAGGCCATTGCCTGATATTCCCAGACAGAAACCCCAAAACACAATATTGTCAGATATTCCCACAAAAAACCCAACCCAAAACTACTTTAGTCCCTGTATATTTATAAAAATGTTCACACCCAAGAATTGTGGGGACAGTCACCTGTTCCAATTCTCTCCCAAAGGGTGATTCTGTCCCTTGCCTGTTCCAATCTTACCATAAATCCTCCTGTTTTCCCAACACACACAGCTCTGTGATTCCCAAGGAATTCAGCTCCTGCAGCCTCCAGAGCTTTGAGAAGTTCATGCTGGCTGACATGCCCAAGTGCCTGACCAACGTCCCAGAGCTGAGCAGGATCATTGCCCCTCCATCCTGCGGGAATGGATTCGTGGAAAAGGGAGAGGAATGTGACTGTGGCACTCCTGAGGTACCTGGGAACGAGAGAATCCTTGGGACAGGCAAAGGGGTTTGTCCAGGCTCGACAGCAGCTGCCTTCTGTCAGTCCCTGAGGTGGACACAGGCCGAGCAGAAGTGGAAATTGTGGTCATCCAGCTGCTGAGCTGGGGCAGCTGGGGACGTGCTGAGTGCTGGGAAAGGTGAAGCTCTGGTTTGTCAGGAGGAGGTGACAGAGGAACTGAGAAGGGGACAAAGCATCCCGACAGCTCAGCCCAAACCCTGAGTTCCCTGCACAGCTTCCACCTCCAAACCCAGGGATTTTAGGGAAGGTGCTTCCCAGCAAATCCAAGGGCAGGTCTCAGACTTCCATCCCAGCCAGGGACAGTGGTTTGGTGTCCCTGTCCCCAGCTCTGACTGCTGCTTCTGTCCCAGGAGTGCACGAACGAGTGCTGTGACCCCGAGAGCTGCAAGCTGAGCTCAGGAGCTGCCTGTGCACATGGGGACTGCTGTGAGAACTGCCAGGTGAGACCCTTCCCTTCCCTTCCCTTCCTTTCCCTTCCCTTCCCAAACCTTCCCTTCCCTTCCCTTCCTTTCCCTTCCCTTCCCAAACCTTCCCTTCCCTTCCCTTCCTTTCCCTTCCCTTCCCAAACCTTCCCTTCCCTTCCCTTCCTTTCCCTTCCCTTCCCAAACCTTCCCTTCCCTTCCCTTCCTTTCCCTTCCCTTCCCAA
Organism: Thryothorus ludovicianus; assembly: GCA_013397245.1. Classification (NCBI taxonomy): domain Eukaryota; kingdom Metazoa; phylum Chordata; class Aves; order Passeriformes; family Certhiidae; genus Thryothorus; species Thryothorus ludovicianus. The sequence continues at coordinate 79,809 of VZTB01002469.1, forward strand.
ACCTTCCCTTCCCTTCCCTTCCTTTCCCTTCCCTTCCCAAACCTTCCCTTCCCTTCCCTTCCTTTCCCTTCCCTTCCCAAACCTTCCCTTCCCTTCCCTTCCTTTCCCTTCCCTTCCCAAACCTTCCCTTCCCTTCCCTTCCTTTCCCTTCCCTTCCCAAACCTTCCCTTCCCTTCCCTTCCTTTCCCTTCCCTTCCCAAACCTTCCCTTCCCTTCCCTTCCTTTCCCTTCCCTTCCCAAACCTTCCCTTCCCTTCCCTTCCTTTCCCTTCCCTTCCCAAACCTTCCCTTCCCTTCCCTTCCTTTCCCTTCCCTTCCCAAACCTTCCCTTCCCTTCCCTTCCTTTCCCTTCCCTTCCCAAACCTTCCCTTCCCTTCCCTTCCTTTCCCTTCCCTTCCCAAACCTTCCCTTCCCTTCCCTTCCTTTCCCTTCCCTTCCCAAACCTTCCCTTCCCTTCCCTTCCTTTCCCTTCCCTTCCCAAACCTTCCCTTCCCTTCCCTTCCTTTCCCTTCCCTTCCCAAACCTTCCCTTCCCTTCCCTTCCTTTCCCTTCCCTTCCCAAACCTTCCCTTCCCTTCCCTTCCTTTCCCTTCCCTTCCCAAACCTTCCCTTCCCTTCCCTTCCTTTCCCTTCCCTTCCCAAACCTTCCCTTCCCTTCCCTTCCTTTCCCTTCCCTTCCCAAACCTTCCCTTCCCTTCCCTTCCTTTCCCTTCCCTTCCCAAACCTTCCCTTCCCTTCCCTTCCTTTCCCTTCCCTTCCCAAACCTTCCCTTCCCTTCCCTTCCTTTCCCTTCCCTTCCCAAACCTTCCCTTCCCTTCCCTTCCTTTCCCTTCCCTTCCCAAACCTTCCCTTCCCTTCCCTTCCTTTCCCTTCCCTTCCCAAACCTTCCCTTCCCTTCCCTTCCTTTCCCTTCCCTTCCCAAACCTTCCCTTCCCTTCCCTTCCTTTCCCTTCCCTTCCCAAACCTTCCCTTCCCTTCCCTTCCTTTCCCTTCCCTTCCCAAACCTTCCCTTCCCTTCCCTTCCTTTCCCTTCCCTTCCCAAACCTTCCCAAACCTTCCCCAGTGGAGATTCCTCCCCTCTCCAGCTGCTAATCCCTGCTGGAATAAAGCAGGAACTCCCGTTCCACCAGAGCTGATCCCCTGTGTTTAACAGCACTGACAAGGGCACTGTCATGAAATTATGAATTGTCCTGGGCTGGAAGGGAAAAGTGGGATCACTGATCCAGCTCCAGGCCCTGCACAGACACCCCAAAATCCCACCCTGTGCATCCCTGGGAGCACTGTCCAAATGCTCCTGGAGCTCTGGCAGCCTCGGGGCTGTGCCCATTCCCTGGGGAGCCTGGACAGTGCCAGCACCCTCTGGGGGAAGAGAATTTCCCTGATATCCAACATTTCCCTGAAATCCAACCTTTCCCTGATCCCCAGCCTTTCCCTGATCCCCAGCCTTTCCCTGATCCCCAACCTTTCCCTGATCCCCAACCTTTCCCTGAAATCCAGCCTTTCCCTGATCCCCAGCCTTTCCCTGATCCCCAACCTTTCCCTGATCCCAACCTTTCCCTGATCCCCAACCTTTCCCTGATCCCCAGCCTTTCCCTGATATCCAACCTTTCCCTGATATCCAACCTTTCCCTGATACCCAACCTTTCCCTGATCCCCAGCCTTTCCCTGATCCCCAGCCTTTCCCTGATCCCCAACCTTTCCCTGATCCCCAACCTTTCCCTGAAATCCAGCCTTTCCCTGATCCCCAGCCTTTCCCTGATCCCCAACCTTTCCCTGATCCCCAACCTTTCCCTGATCCCCAGCCTTTCCCTGATCCCCAGCCTTTCCCTGATCCCCAACCTTTCCCTGATCCCAACCTTTCCCTGATCCCCAACCTTTCCCTGATCCCCAGCCTTTCCCTGATATCCAACCTTTCCCTGATATCCAACCTTTCCCTGATACCCAACCTTTCCCTGATCCCCAGCCTTTCCCTGATCCCCAGCCTTTCCCTGATCCCCAACCTTTCCCTGATCCCCAACCTTTCCCTGAAATCCAACCTTTCCCTGATCCCCAGCCTTTCCCTGATCCCCAACCTTTCCCTGATCCCCAGCCTAACCCTCTCCAGCCATCCCCTCAGATCCTGTCCCTGCCCACCAGTCCATCCCAAACCAGCGCCATCAACCCCCTCAGTGTCCCCCCACCCTGCAGGAATGTGCACAAACGATTTGGCTGTCCCATACAGGATTCTCTGAAGCTGTGAATTGCAATCCACAGCATCTTCAGGCTTCTGGTGCTCGGGGCTCTGGGGTTTGGTGTGCAGGAAATCTTCGAGGCTGTCTGCCTGGGGCCTGGATGTGCATTTCCATAATTCCTGAGAGTGGGAAAAGGCCAAAAGGGTGGTGGGAAGGGCTTTCTCCCAGGCCTGGGCATCCTCAGGACACTCCAAGGCTGGTTGGCCATTTTTCTCCTGGGAATCAAAGCTGTGGCACAAGAGGCAAAACCCCTGTGAGGTGACACATCCAGCACAGATCCTGCTCCTCCCACAAGCCGTGGAGTGAGGAGGAGATTCCCCTGCCTGTTTGAAGGGCTCAGCTGGCTGTGTTTGAGCAGCGTGGGGGAGCTGGGGGCTGAGTGTGGCATTTTGTCCCTCTCTCAGTACAAGAAGTCGGGCTCGGTGTGCCGGGCGGTGAAACACGACTGTGACCTGGCTGAGATGTGCACGGGGAGCTCCCCCAGCTGCCCCCAGGATCGGTTCCGGGTCAACGGGCACCCCTGCAATTTTGGGGAGGGTTATTGCTACATGGGCACCTGCCCCACCCGTGACAGCCAGTGCAAAGCTGCCTTCGGGCCACGTGAGTACCCTCAGCTGGAAAAATCAGCTTGTCTTGGTCACAGGGAATTCTGCACCTCCAAATCCTCAGATCCTCAGTACCTCAGGAACAGCCTGTCCCCAAAAATAAACTCCTGTTTGTGGCATAATTAACAATGATTTTTACATTTCCCACTGTAACTCAGGGGATGGGGCACTCTGTGCTTCCAGAGAAATGGGAAGTGGGGAGGGTGTTCCTCTTTCACAGAACGTGTCTGAGGTAGCTGGAATGGAGCTGGGGAAGTGGTTTTGGCCAGATAGGAAGCAGAAATGTCTGTCCTTGAAATTAACAGCCAAATTTGGCATGTCTGGTGCTTCTGAAAGCAGAATTTTCTACAACTGGGGAATGGTTTGGGCTGAAAGGGAACTGAAGTCCCATCCAATCTCACACACTACCATGGGCGGGGACACCTCCCAGTATCCCAGGTGGCTCCAACCTGGCCTTGGACACTTCCAGGGATCCAGGGGCACAGCCACAGCATCTCTGGGAATTCCATCCCACCCTCATAAGGAGGAATTCTTCCCAAAATCCCATCCAACCCTGCCCTCTGGCAGTGGGAGCCATTCCCTGTGTCCTGCCCCTCCATCCTTTATCCAAATCCCTCTCCAGCTCTCCTGGAGCCCCTTTAGGCCCTGGAAGAGGCTCTGAGGCCTCCCTGGAGCTTTCCCTTCTCCAGGCTGAAGTGCCAGGAAGTCATTTATGCCCATGGGCACTTTGCTGGGAAAGGCATTTTTGTAGGAGATGGAATATTCCCAGCTGTGCCAGGCAGAGATCCCAAATTCATCCCTCTGCCTTTTCCCCCTGCAGTGGCCACAGAGGGCCCAGCCTCCTGCTACCACATGAACGAGAGGGGGACTTATTTTGGATACTGCAGGAAGGAGCAGGGGACTCACCTCCCGTGCAAGAAAAAGTAAGCACTGGGCTATGGAATGTGCTGGGATTTGGGAAGAGAGGCCATTCCTACTCAGATTAGGAGGCAGAAGCCAGGAACACCCTATTTTAGTGGCACAGCCCTGTGTTCCTTCTTGTTCTGTCTGAAACCTGTGGGAAATAGTTTGTAAGAGAATGGGATGGAAATGAGGAGGTGAGAGAGCAAAGGTGTGCACAGAGATCTGTGCAGAGCTGCTGGGGAGGGTGAGGGTGTGCAGGGAAATCCAGGGATTTTGAGATAGGGAACTTAAACCTCGGACATGAAGGAGTATCAGTTAAATGCTCATTGCTGTGAATGAATTTGTATTTCCTGATAAACTCAGCAGGATTGAAGAACCTGCTCAAACCAAGCTGCCCCCAGCAGCGTTTCCTGCTGCAGCCATTTCCTTGGAATTCAGGCTGCAGGAGGGATCAGCTCAGAGGGGCTTGCTGGGCCATGCCCTCGGGGTGACAGCTCCTGTTCTCCTTCCAGAGACAGAATGTGTGGAAAACTCTTCTGTTCTGGAGGCAGGGAGATGCCTCAGGATGGGAACATGCTGGCCTTTAGCTCCTGCAAAGGCAGTTTTCCCAGGAATGGGGAGGAGGACCGAGGGATGATCCTGGATGGAACCAAGTGTGGCAATGGCATGGTGAGTGGAGAAACAAATTTTTCCTTTTTTCTTCCCCCTCTTTCAGTCTTGTTTATATAATTCTGTCTTGTACAAGGAAGATTTTAAACAGGGAGGACTGAGTGGACCTCAGACTTCTGCTGATCTGTTTTCCCAACTTTTATCCCAAACCAGCAGCAAAGAAAAAAGGAATTGGCACAGTTCCCATTTCCTTAGGCTTGGCTCCTGCCTTATTGCCTTTTCTGACAGAAGGATGTGGCAGCAGAAACATGGCTTTGTGTGAGGGGTTAGGAGATCATTAACTTGTGATTATATTTAATTATTAATGGATGTCCCTCATCTCTGGGTGCTGTTTCCAATCATTTCCCTGAATATTCCTACCTGGAAAGGAGAGATGAGGGGTTGGAGTGGGCAGCAGTGATGTCTGCACATCTCTGTCACTCCCCTTCCCACAAAACACCCAAATGGAAAATTATCTCCCCATCTGCCAGTCCCAAAGGGGGTCTGGGGGATTCCCAGAGCTGTTTCTGTGTCTCCTGCTGCTCTCCATCCCCTCACAGGATAAAGTGCAAGCTCTGCCTGTCCTGGAATCTGCAGATCCCTGTGATTTGCTCTCATTTCAGGTATGCAGCCACGGGGAGTGTGTCCATGCTGAGGAGGTCTTCAGATCCACCAACTGCTCTGCCAAGTGCTCTGGCCATGCTGTAAGACACCAGCATTTGATGTTATTCACTTTAAAACCCCAAGAAAATGATGCAGATCAGCCTCAGACCTCCTTGCTGACACTGTTTAAGTCATTGATACAAACCTGTCAAATTTGAGGAGTCGTAAACTTTAAAATTTTTTGTGAAAACACATCTCAACCTGATTTAACATCAATATTTTTGTCCAGGAGATGGACACAGCCCATGTCTGGCCCTGCCCCTGAGCCATGGTATCACAGCTCTTCCCTTTTAGGTTATTTGGCTTTGGGGAAGAGAATTCTGCTCATATTTGACCATTCAGAGACCTGCAGATAAATAGATTAACTCTGTAGTGAAGCTTTCACTGCGGAGGCAAAAGCTGCATGACATCAGGGCTGTCCTTTAACACCCAAAACTGCTCCTTTTTCTGCTAAATTTTAGCCCAAATAAACTGGGAGATTAAAAAAAACTTCTCAGCATCCTCACCCAGAGTTTTTCTGACCACTGAGGTGGCTGAGTCCCCAGCTGAGGGTGTCCCTGCTTTGTGCCCCCAGGTGTGTGACCACGAGCTGCAGTGCCAGTGTGAGGAGGGGTGGGCACCCCCAAACTGCGACAGCTCCTCAGCCCTCACCAGTAAGTGCCACACCTTGGAATCTGTCCTTTCCTGGCTGCAAGTGATCCCTCAGGAGTTCAGCTTTTATATTTTTTTATTTTCTGTAATCCTGCAATTCTTTAGTGTAGAACTCTGAACTCCACAGTGCCAGCTCCTGCTTTCCCATTTTCCCAGTTCCTCTCTAGTTCTGGGAATCAAGGACACCTCACTGCCTCAGGGGCTGGGAGATGGAGACAAAAATGAGTTGGGGGCAGCAAATTTGGGGTAAATGACTTCATTACCTGAAGCTGTAATTGGGAGATTAACCCCCAATATGCAAATGGCCCAAACTTATAAAAGTGTGAAAATTCCTGGCTCATTTTCCATTTTGGGTGCAGCCCCTGGGGGGCTTTGTCTGCCCCAAAAGGCATCGGGAGGAGCTGGGGAGCTCCAGGGGAACAGCCCAGCACCAGAGTGCTTCACACAATCGTTAATTAGCATCATTAAGCTCATCAAGCCCAGCAGCACTGAATCATGTCCTCCCTGCCACAGCCACAGGTTTGATGAACAATTCCAGGGATGGAAACTCCAGTCCAGAGCTGGACAAGCCCTTCCATGAAGAAATTTGTCTCCATATCCAACCTAAATCCCTGTTTCTTTGCCAAGGTTGTATCTCCAGGGAGCTGATTCCTGAGCACCTCTCAGCACTGCAGGGATGAGTAGAGGAAGTGTTTTTCCTTCTAAGCTGACAATGATTCCCCCTGGAGATGAGAGCAACAGGCTTCTCCTTTTTATTGGAATAACAAACTCCCTGTCCCTTCAAAGTAGAGCCAGGATCTCAGAGGCTTTGCTGAGAGGGAGCTGGATAAGTTCATTTATCATCTGCATCATCTTTAACTGATCCACCTCTGAGGGAAAATAATTTGTCTCTGGATTTTCACATGTTAGGGGAAAAAAACAACCTTTATTTCATTTCTAATATGGGATATTTTTGTCCTCTCTTCACCCTCACCAGAGCACTGTTAGCTCTGAAACTCTGGCTTGGCTGAGTCTTTGGAGTTGTTTTGTTGAAAATTGTGAAGGAAACTTTATTTGAGGGCAATTTGAAGGTTTGCATCCCTCTCTGGGTAACAGCCTTTGAGACAGAGGAGAGGAAGGGCAGGGAAGGATCTCTGAGGGTGAATGGAAAGGGCAGGGCTGGGTCAGGGTTTGTTCAGGGTTTGTTCAGGGTTTGTTCAGGGTTTGTTCAGGGTTTGTTCAGGGTTTGTTGTTCAGGGTTTGTTCAGGGTTTGTTCAGCCCAAGGACAGCTCAGGCAACAACAACTGACCTCAAATACAGCAAAACCAGCAGGAATTCACCCCTTTCCATCACCATCTGTGGCAGGAGGAGAAAGCCATAAAGTGAGAACAAATAGAGTTAATAAAATTCCTTCATCAGTGGTGAGGGAAAACTTCTTAATAACAGTGAATTGTGTTGGGTCTCTCCCACCCTCAGTGGCTCTGGAATGTTTCAGGAACAGTTTCTGTTCCTGCTCTCAGTGATTCCCTGATGTTTTGGGAACTGTTTCTGTCCCTTGTCTCCAGGGATTCCCTGATGTTTTAGGAACTGTTTCCATCCCTTGTCCCCAATGATTCCCTGATGTTTTGGGAGGTGTTTCCATCCCTGTCCCCATTGATTCCCTGATGTTTTAGGAACTGTTTCTGTCCCTGCTCCCATTGATTCCCTGATGTTTTAGGAACTGTCCCTCTCCTTGCTCCCATTGATTCCCTGATGTTTTAGGAATTGTTTCTGTCCCCATTAATTCCCTGATGTTTTAGGAACTGTTTCTGTCCCCAGGGATTCCCTGATGTTTTAGGAACTGTCCCTCTCCTTGCTCCCATTGATTCCCCGATGTTTTAGGAACTGTTTCTGTCCCTTCTCTCAGTGATTCCCTGATGTTTTAGGAACTGTTTCCATCCCTGTCCCCATTAATTCCCTGATGATTTAAGAACAGTTTCTGTCCCTGCTCTCAGTGATTCCCTGATGTTTTGAGAATTGTTTCTGTCCCTTGTCCCCAATGATTCCCTGATGTTTTAGGAACTGTTCCTGTCCTTGCTCCCATTGATTGTCTGATGATTGAGGAACTGTTTCTGTCCCTTCTCTGAGTGATTCCCTGATGTTTTGGGAAGTGTTTCCATCCCTGTTCCCAGGGATTCCCTGATGATTTAGGAACTGTTTCTGTCCCCATTGATTCCCTGATGTTTTAGGAACTGTTTCTGTCCCTTGTCCCCAGTGGTTCCCTGATGTTTTAGGAATTGTTTCTGTCCCTTGTCTCCAGTGATTCCCTGATGTTTTAGGAAGTGTTTCCATCCCTGTCCCCATTAATTCCCTGATGTTTAAGAACTGTTTCTGTCCCTTGTCCCCAATGATTCCCTGATGTTTTAGGAACTGTTTCTGTCCCTGTCCCCATTAATTCCCTGATGCTTAAGGACTGTCTCTGTCCCTGCCAGGCATTGCTGTGGCTGCTGGGGTGCTGGCTGTCCTGGCTGTCACTGCAGCTGCAGCCGTGCTGCTCACCCGCTTCCGAGGATTCCACAAGAGGTAAATCCTTCCCACATCCCCCTAAAACCCAAAGCCAGGAAACCCCTGCAGGGGTTTAGGCAGAGTTTGCAATGGGGATGGGGGGATTAGGCTCTGGAAAGGAAGAAGGATGGTCCATAAGATAAGAAATCCCATGGCTGGGGTTGAAATGGAGCTCTTGATAAATCCCTAATAATCGTGAATGAATAAAGGGAAGAAAGAAATCAAGGACACAGATACAAAACACCAGCAGGATTAAGGCAGGGTTTTGAGGTTTTTTCTTCAGTTAACTAAAACTGACCATGACATGAAATCTTTGGCAGCCACCAGACCAGGAGGGGACCTGGAGCCACCAACCAGGTCTTTGTGGATCAGGAGCAGAGCTGCAGAGAACAGCCTGTGCTGGTGCCACCTGCCCAGAAGGTGAGAGCAGGGACACCTGGGGACAGTCCCCAGGGCTCAAACCAGCAGCCAAAGGGGCTGCACTTACAGGAGACTCCCAAAATGCTGAGGAACAGTGCTGGGAATGCCAGCATGAGATTCCCAAAATGCTGAGGAACAATTCTGGGAATGCCAGCACGAGATTCCCAAAATGCTGAAGAACTGTGCTGGGAATGCCAGCACAAGATTCCCACAATTCTGAAGGGGCAGAGCTGGGAATGCTGGCGTGGGGAGGGCTCTGGGTACCCCCGTGACCCGAGGCAGGGCAGGGATGTGTCGGGTTTGCTGCTTTTGCAGAAATTCCCTGAGCTAATAAAGTCCTTTTTTCCACACCTGAGATGGAAGAAAAAGCTGAAACTCTTCAGGTCTCGTTCTCAAGGTTGTTTATTTTATCTTATCTAAAACATTCTCTCTCTGACCCGCTGAGCTNACGAGGTTCCTCCATCTTGGCAATACCCACCCCCTGTACCAAAACCCAAAATCTACTTTTACACCCTGGGACAAACTCACTACTGCTCTATTGAAACTCTTGTGCCCTGTAATTCTTCTTTGAAGGTTGGCAATGGTTCCCAAGGGCTAAAATCCAACCCACAGGTGTTTTGGGCTCTGTGCCAGGGTCTCTGAGCCCCCAGGGCACTCAGGGACATTCCCTGGCTCCCACAGGGACTCCTGGAGAAAATGCCCCAGGTGAGATGAGGGCTCCACCTCACCTGTGACCCTTCCTGTTCACAGGTGATTGATAAGAAAGTTCTTCCCGTGCCTCCACCTCAGGAGAACAAACCCCAGCGCCAGAGTGTGAGTATTTCTGGGAATGTCCCTCCCTCCCTGCTGGATTTGGGGAACATCACAAAGCCCTAGAGAGCCCTGGGGACAATCTGATCCCAAAGGGACATCCCTGAGCTCCAGAGTGGGCTCTGTTTTCTCATTCAGCATTCCTGCACCTCCCCAGCCCCTTACAGCTCTTTTATATCTAGCTCCAGCCTGCACATTCCCAAGAAACACGTGGATAGCACACAAAGGGTTAAAGTATTTTAAATTCTGTTTTTTCTCCAGCCTGCCCTGAGGCCCAAAGGTCCCCCACCTCCAGTTCCTGCCACCAAACCTGGCTCTTCCCACCCGGAGGAGAAGTTTGTGAGTACAACCCTGCAGCTTCCCACATCCCCATCAGATTCCTATTAATATTTGCAGTTTCTGTCTGTAATTTAAAGTAAAAATTTAAATTCCTAGCCATTCAAAGCACAGATCTTTAGGGTAGGAGTCACCTTTTTGGCCACGTAATCCTAAATTGCACAAATATTCCTCATCAGCCAGGGATTCCTCCAAGGGTTGGGGTTGGGATTGGGGCTGGGGTAGGGGCTGGGGTTGGGATTGGGATTGGGGTTAGGGTTGGGACTGGGATTGGGATTGGGATTGGGATTGGGATTGGGATTGGGATTGGGATTGGGATTGGGATTGGGATTGGGATTGGGATTGGGATTG
>VZTB01002469.1:90044-104546 GCA_013397245.1 Thryothorus ludovicianus
CTTTAAACCCATTTTGTTCCAGGCTCCAGAGAGAAAAGCTCCTCCTGTGCCCGTTCCCAAAGGCAAACCCCCACCTCCACCCCAGGTAATTCAGGTGGGAATTACAACTCCCTGGGGATGGAATTCCTTGAAACTGCTGGGATTTAACTTTTTAACCTTTTCCATGCAGGCTTTGAAGCCCCCGATGAATCCCAGAGTCTGAGGCTTCCCAAGAGGAGCTGGGTGAGACACCCGAAGTTTCCAGGGATGATTTATCCCTCAATTCCTCCACTTTTGGCAAAAGCATCTCAGCCCATCTCCCTCTTGTCCTTGGGAACTGACTGAGAGCTGCTTGCACAGACGTGGGATTTCAGGCAGGGAGGAGCTGCTGCCCAAGGGGAGCAGAGCACTGAGTGTAAACTGGGAGTAAGTTACAAATGCTGCTGAAACAGCCCCAGCACTGTGGGATGAGGCTGCTCCTCCTCTGCTCCTCCTCTGCTCCCCTGGGACCAGAGCTGAGGGGAGCAGGGAAAGTGTGGCTGATGCAGGTTTGGGAATTCCAGGCTTTTTTTTTGTTGTTGTTGTTTTTTTTTGGTTTTTTTTTGCTCCATTTCTGGGTCTTTTCAGCCCTGCCTGCCCTCAGCAACACAAAGATTTCTCCTTCACCTGCAAGTCTTGGAGAAAAACAAACCCTTCCTGCCCTGGGGAGAGAAGTTGTGTCCTCAGGGTCTGAGCTGGGCATGGGATAAGTGATGAGACACACTGGGAATGGTTCTGGGAAGATCCTTTGGACTGGAATCCCTCCACAACCCTTAAATTCCCTGTTGAGGATGCCATTCCCTGCAAAACACGGATGTGATGGAATTTTGAGGAGTTGTGTTGGATGGGGATGGACCTTATTGGAAGAGCAGAGCTCCCTTCCTCTGTGGAAAATTGATGCTTTATTTGAGCCAGGATTAAAATCTCCACCTGGGTTTGACTGGGGTGTAAAAGTCCAGATGTTATTTTTTATGAGCTGTAATTAATGGATTTACAGAGATTTCTGTATTAAAGCTCTGTCTGAACAGGAAGTAATTGTTGTGTTCTTTAAAACCTGTCATGAAGCACAGGAAAAACAGAGTGGAGTGAGGTAATTTCTGACAATTCCAGATCCCTAAAACTCCCAATTTGCAGCAAAAAGATAATTCCCAGGTATTGTCCCATGTGCCGAGTCAGCCAGGAAAGCTGAATTCCATCTATAATGAGGTTTGACAGGATATTCCATCACAGCTTTTCTGCCACCTTCAAATCTATTTCTTCCTGATTTCCAACCTTTTGGCACACTCCAGGATTTTCCAAGATTTGAAGCAAATCTAGAGAATTGCTTTTTCTTAATTACCTTCCGAGATTCAGCTCCAAGCCGGGAGCCTGGGCTGCCTTTTCCTGCAGAAAACGAAATCCTGACCTGTCCACACCCGAACCACTCCAGTTCCCCCAGCAGAGGGTGAGCCCTGCACTGAGATCACAAAACCTCCTTCGGAGCCACTTGGAGTAGAAACGTCAGAAAAAATATTCTATTTTCTCTCTAATCTATATATAATTTTCTATCTGATTTCTTCCCACGCAGAGCAGGTTATGAGTTCCTGCTGCGGGACCCCCGTGGTTACTCCGAGCAGCTACAGCCGCTCCTTGTGCTGTACGAACGCGACATCTGCTGCTCGAAATCCTCCTCTGCAGGAGGAGGAATCCCAAATTACCGGGACTTTGATGTGCGGGAACCGCCTCAGCTCCCCCAAAAAACATTTATTTTTTTTTTGTAAAAAAAAACCAAAAACAAGCATTTTTTTCTTTTTGGTGTGAATATTCCACTCCTCCTTCTCCCTCACTCCACGGGAAAACAGAAATGTCTTTTTTTCCTGTTTTTTTCAACCTCTGAATTCAGGGAATTCCAGAATCCTGGAATGGTTTGGGTTGGAAGGGACCTGAAGGATTATCCAATTCCAACCCCAACACCTTCCACTACCCCGGGCTGCTCCCAGCCCTGTCCAGCCTGGCCTTGGGCAATTCCAGGGGTGAGGAATCCACAACCTCTCCAGTGTAAACCATGCCAAATTTCCATCCTTCTTCATCCCACTTTTCCCTCCATCCACTCCTGAGGATGCTGCTACCAACCCCTTTTCCCTTCGCATCCCAAACCAAACGTTCTCCGTGAAGGTTTTTGGGGAGTTCTGGAAATTCAGAGCACCCCAAGCGAGCAAATCCCTCTGGAATTCCTCCCGCACCCCTGGAATTGCCCGCCTGGCTGTGCGGGTGCCGTGCCGGCCGTTAGAGGGCAATGGGATGTGGGGAAGGAGAAAGGATGAGGGAGAAATTCTGCACCGCCAGCACCTCCCGACCTTGGGCTGTGTCCAGGGACGGGGACAGGGACACGAGAACATCGGACCCGCAGACACCGAGGCACCAGGAGGGAATGAACCGATCCCAAGCCTCCAAACGTGACTCCAGACCCGGGCCAGGCTCAGAGCTCCTCACGGAGCCAGCTCCAACCGAGCCGGGTTTTAACCAGAGCAGCCCCTGTCCGAGTGAATAATTAATGGCACCGGGAATGTGAAATTAAGGATTTTGCTTCCCCGTGCCAGCAGATTTTTCTGTAGCCTTGTATCGATGTGTAAATCATCACCTTCTGCATGAAGGAGGAGATAAAAGGCTGCAGGATGAAGCCACCAATGTGAAAATTCCCAGGGGAAATTCCCAGTGAAGGTTTCCCAGCTGAACTCGCACCTTGCTGCCACCAAACTGGGCTTAATGGTCCCCAGCGTTGCCAAAAAATGGTTCTAACCACGCCAGCCTGTGCCACTGGCTGGTAACATCAGTAATAATGATATCAGGAATAATGATATCAGGAATAATAATATCAATAACCAGAGAATCACAGAATATCCTGGGTTGGAAAGGACCCACCAGCATCATCAACTAACTCCTGGCCCAGCACAGACACCCCGTGCTGAAATGTGAACCTCAGCCACCTCAATTTCTTTAATAATGGCCGAGAAGTGCCATTAATCATCTGCTTAATGATAATTTCCCGAGTATGGCATTGCTGGATGCTTCCAGCCCTCCTTTGGGGATGAACAAACGGGAGCCCCCGGCGCTCGTCCGGGTCCCTGCATCCCTCTGAAGCTACCCTCAGGAAAGTGGCAGAGATTAACAGGCTGCTCCTGACACGAGATCCATAAATAATTCCACAAAAAGCGTGGCCCTGGCCTTTAGAAGGTCTCAGGGCAAAAATAGTGGAGGCTGAAATATTGATGGATGTGTCTGCAGGAGCCATTAGGGAAGGAAAAGTGGTTTCCATGGGGTTGGGCTGAGCTGCAGCATTGGGAGGGGGGAGGACCCTGGGTCACACCCTGACAAAACAGATCCGAGTGCTCAGCCCCAGGTAAGAGGAAAAATGATAAACCTCACACGATTTCAGCAAGAATTTGGAAATGGAGGCACTAAACTGCTACTCCAGTGGGGAAAAAAAAGTGCTGTGAAAGCCTGGAGGAGTTTTCTAGCCGGAACACGTGAGGACAGAGCTCAGGTGTGTTTGCTTGAGGCTGCAGCCACACAAAACATCCCTTTTACAACTGCTCCTACAAGGAGACTGGGATGAGCTGCTCCACAGCCAGGATCTATTTTTGCCTGTCCTGGAGTGCACTGCAGTAATGTGTTTTCCATGTTCCATTTTGCAGAGAGGCCCATCCCAGGATCCCAGTGGTGGGAAGGGCTTGGTGAAGTGCTGCTGAGAATTCCTGAACGTGCTCCTAAATTAGGTTACCCCAAAAATCCCTCCTGCCCAGCCCCACAGCGTGATGGGGCCTCAGAGCGCGAGATGCTTTAACAGAGAATTAAAATCTCCCGTGGTGGGGGACAGTGAAGTACATGATTCCCTTTGGGACACGATCCACTCCCTTCAGGACACCTTGGCTCCCCAAACACACCTGGGATCAGCAGGAAACCCCCCTTGCCCAAGGGGCATTGCTGTGGAGCCACATCTCAAGGCCACTGTCCCTTTCCCATGGGAGGGACTGAGTCCCACATTCCAGGGCTTCCATTCCTCAGCAGCTGCGAGCAAGGCCTGGATTTGCAGAGGAATCCAACATTTTCCACCCTCCCCAGCACATTCAGTTCCCTCACCTGGAATCTGGGAACTCCATCCCAGCCTCTGTCGCTGTTATTGTGGAACAGAAACACACAGACTCCAATTGCAGCTCATCAGGAGGCTAAAAAGGGTGTCTTTATTACCAAAATGAAACACCTTCGAGAAGTGTCCTGGGTTGGAGTGTGAAATACAACCAGGGCTGTGTTATTCCATTGCCATCCCTCAGAACTGGGATGGGGCAGTGATGGGATCTTCTGTTGATCAGAAACCATCCAGAGCAGTTTCCTCATCTCTGCCACCACCCATCCTCCCTCCAGGCACAGATCTTCTGCTCAGGGGCCATTGAGTCCCACGGATAAACTTCCATCATCCCACTGGGAAATGCTCCAGCCAGGGGGGAACCCAGCCCCTCTGCCTGGATAAAAACCTGAGCCTTGCAGCACCAAGGCAGCCTTTTGCACTGGGCTGCCAGAGGAAGAACAGGCCCAGCCATCCCCACTGCACCTTCAGCAGAGGCTGCACCTTTCTCCAGGATCACTGCTCCAGCAGAGCCACAGCTGCTGCTGCAGGAGGGCTGCAGCCACCATTGCAACTGGGCTGCTGCCAGCACCCTGACCCACAGGGTGCCAGCTTGGATTCTGACTCTGGCAGGGATTTTCTTTTTCCTTATTGCATGGATTTTGTTTCCTTTTTGTTTTATTTTCCCTTTTCCTAATAAATTGTATTTCTGACTTGGAGTGTCTCACTGGTTTTGTTCCTCAAACCAGAACAAGAAGGCATTTCTCTAAGTGGGAGTGATTGGTGAACAGGAACATCACCTCTACTACCACTGGACAGGTGAGAGAAACAATGGATCCTACTGCCATGAAAACAGGAATGAAAAACACCACCTGTTGTTTGGAGAAGGAATATTGCTTGGAGAGTTTATCTACAGAGCTTCTCTTGGGAAAGTAAGAAGCTTTCCCTGGTAGAGAGAGGATCCTGACAGGCCCTCAGCTGTGAAGTTTCAGAGACACAGAACTGTCAGCCCCACGAGCCTCAGTTCCCCGGGATTCAACCTGGAGTGTCCACAAGAACGGCCTGGGCTCCTCTTCCTCCTGACCCACATCCCAAATCTCAGAGCCCTCGCTGGGCTGCCTGGCTGCAGGGGGGATGCTCAGCCCCTTTTTTTGGGTTGATTTATTTGATTCCTGTTCTGAGGGACCTTTGTGGGCCCCCACTCCCTTCCCTGGGCAGTGACAGAGTCTCTGGTTGGGATGTGGGTAATGACTATGGTGGGATTTGGCCAAACCTGGCTTTGATGACCCTGGAGGGGTTTTCCAGCCTCAGTGATTCCTTGGAATGGGCCCGTGGTGGTGGATTTTAGGGGATAACAGCAAGAAGGAAACACAGGAACGACAGCACAGCACATTTATTAACCCCTTGTGATGTCTCCACCTCTCACCCAGTTACTGATGCTTTATTGGGATTTATCTTAAACCATCCCTGAAGTGATCCCTGCAAAGGAAAACCGAGAACCCACAGAGCTCCGAGGACTCTGCAGAGCCCAGCCCAAAAAAGGGGGAAAGAGAATTCCAAAATCATCGAGGCTGGAAGAGCCCTCCAAATCCGAATCCAACCATCCCAGCAGTGCCAACCCACCCGTGTCCCATCCACGGGATTTAAATCCCTCCAGGAATGGCGACTCCCCTGCTGGGGCTGGACAAACCTTTCCACGATGAATTTTCCCCTAAAATCAGCAAACTGGCACAAGCTGAGGTTGTTTCTGCTGGTGCTGCTGCTCGTGAGAAGAGGAGCCTCAGTGGGACCCCGGGCCCGGCTCGTCCCCATCAGCCCAGCTCGGGATTGCTGCTCCACACCGTGAATTTTTCATGCTGGAATCAGCTGTGTGCTGCAGGCACGCAGCCAGATGGAAGAGAATCCTGAAATATTCATGACCCACTGCAGAGCACAGGCAGCCAGAGAGCTGCAAATGAGGACAGGGAACCTCAGGCAGCCCGCTGGAGTAACTCCCCCTTTTTTGGCCAAAATACAGGTGGGTTAAAATGAGGGATAACCCCTGGATTTCCAGGTTTGAGGTGGCCAGAGGTTGGATTTAGGACACATCTGGAGCCTGGGTGAGCTGCACCCTCCCTCAGGAGCTTCTGAGCCAAAGCTTACCCTGGATTAACACCCCTGTGCCAAAAGCAATTTTATTCCTGAATTTCATTGCTCGGGGTCTGGGCAGGACAGAGCCCATGGGGAGTGGGAAGGGAAGGGATTTAATGGTGCATTTATCACGAAATCTCAGCATCCATCCAGACACCACAAAGCAGCAGCCAGACTTCCCTGTCTCACTGATGAAACCCAACCCAAAACTCTTTAAATTTAACCTGCGTGGGGACAGAAATGAGCAGAAGTCCAATTCTCACCAGCATCACGGGTTTGGTTTCCCTGGAATGATCACATTTCCCACCTATTCCTTATTCATGTCCCATTTCCTTGCCTTAAAAGCTGCCCTGACCCGGATTTGGAGCCGTTTCCTTAATCACTGCCATCATTAGAAACGCTGTAATCAGAAGAGCGAATCTCATCACTTATTTAAAACGTGCCTGGTAGCACGGACGTTTCTGAAAGACATTCCAAATCACGCCCAAGTGGAAAAGAGGGGGCAGGGAAAAAAAGCAACAGTTCCATAGTTCCATATTTCCATCTCCTGCCCATCTGCAGAGCGCCCCATGGCACGGAGGAGGAGAAGAGAAGCTTCAATATTGGTTAAAAAAATTAATGGGCTTCTCTCCACCCAAAATAAACCTGTTAGGATGTGCTGCTCAGGATGAGGGAAGGTGGGAATATCCCCCTTCAGCCACTGCTGAGTTTCTGCCTCGTGTCTTGTCAGGGAAGGCAGGATGGGATTTTTGGGTGTCTCTTACATTGCATTTTTTTGCTCGGATGGGTTTTGACAGGTTGAACGAGATATTTCTACAAATCACACCTCGGGAGCAGCAGCCACGGCAGGGAGTGGGAGTTTCAGGAGAAAGCTGAGGGTTTGGACCACCCCGACTTCCAAAACGAGGTGGGAGGTGCTGCCTGTCCTGCCACTGTGGATTTGGGAAGGAGCCATCCCAGCTGGCAGAGGCAGCGCTGCTCATTTTCCCGGGGGCTGTGGCTGTCACCGAGGGCAGATCCCGCACCTGCAGCCGGGCTGTGCTCTGCAAACCCTGCCCTGGAGCTGACCCGAGCCAAATTCCTGCCTGGAAGGGCTGGAGCCCCTCTGGAGCCGGGCTGGGAGAGCTGGGCATGGTTAACTGGAGCAGGGAAGGATCCAGGGAGAGCTCAGAGCCTTTGCCAGGGCCTGAAGGGGCTCCAGGAGAGCTGGAGAGGGACTGGGGACAGGGGATGGAGGGACAGGACACAGGGAATGGCTTCCCACTGCCAGAGGGCAGGACTGGATGGGATATTGGGAAGGAATTCCCGGCTGTGAGGGGGGGGAGGGGCTGGGATGGAATTCCCAGAGCAGCTGTGGCTGCCCCTGGATCCCTGGGAATGCCCAAGGCCAGTCTGGAGCCACCTGGGACAGTGGGATGTGGTGGTGCCCCTGGCAGTGTGGCACTGGGTGACTTTTAAGGTCCCTTCCAACCCAAACCATTCCAGAATTCCCTGGACAGGGACTGGGGACAAAGGATGGAGACCCAGGGAATGGCTCCCACTGCCAGAGGGCAGGGCTGGATGGGATATTGGGAAGGAATTCTGCTGTGTCTGCTCAGGGAATTCAGTCATGGAATAACACATTTCTCTTGGAAATCATAAATATTGCTCTGCTCTGGAGAGCGCTGTGCATCCCCAGGGCTTGAAAGATCCAGAGGTGCTTCATGGATTGACATGGATTTAGTTCCTGTTTGTGCAGGGATATGTGCAGAGCATGGAAAGAAGCTGTGGGGTTTTCTGGAATGTTCCAGGGCAGGGAGATGAAGGTGCTGCAGGAGGTACCTGTGTCACACACAGCTGGAACTGCCACAAACACAGCAACTGCCCAGCCAGGAAAACTCCTTGAGAAGAGGGAAAATCCATGTCCAGCATCCCCATTTCCCTGGAATCAGGTAAGGAACGGAGGGGAAAACACCGGGAATTTGTTACACATCAACCCTTCAGCCAGCAGCAGGAAAATTTGCAGCATCCTCTCGCTCCTTGTCTGGCCATATCCACCCTCAGCCCATCCCTGCTGGAGCCAGAGGCAATAATTCCATGGATTTATGTGCCCTTCACAATGCCCCCAGCCCCAGCCTGCTTTCTATTTTTACAGGAACACTGAAATTCCATCTTCTTGCTTGATGGCAAATAAATACAATCCCACTTAACTGGATGGGCAGGACACCAAACCCCAAAGCTTTTATTTTCATTAAGCATCGTTAGCAGTGGCATGTCTTTTATCAAATCTGCCTCTGAAACTCACTTTATTAAAGAGTCCATCAGCCCCAGACTGCTTAATGCAATCTGCAAGGACAGGCAGGGAATTTGTATTAAACCCCTGAGCAGGTGGGGACAGAACCTACTGAAAAAAAAATAAATATATTCAGCCCTTTCTTGAGAAAGAAACTTGAAAGGATATGAAGAGGAATTAATAATTCAAAGTGTATGGGGATTGTTTTGTGAACAATAGCAAGAAATGTCCTATTTCAGCTGAAAAAAAAAAATACTAAACTCTTACAAAATCCAAATCAAAGGAGTTTGGATGGATCAGGGTATTTATGGTGGTATTTAATAATTTAGGTGTTTTTGAATACCTGACCATGGTGAGGAGGGCTCAGTTTGGGAAAGCACCACCCAGGGCCACAGGGATTTCTCAGGGAGCGACAGAAATACGGAAACTAAAAGGGATTTACATCAAACTAAACTCATGTTTGGAGGGGTTAAACTGAGGACAGGAAAGGAGGGAATTTGAGATTGTAAACTAATTTGGGATTGTGTGTGAATTTGGGACTGTGTGTGAATTTGGGATTGTGTGTGAATTTGGGTTTGTATGTGAATTTGGGATTGTGTGTGAATTTGGGATTGTGGGTGTATCTGGGATTGTGTGAATTTGGGATTGCTCATGAATTTGGACTGTGTGAATTTGGGATTGTGTGTGAATTTGAGACTGTGTGAATTTGAGACTGTGTGTGAATTTGGGGTTGTGTGTAAATTTGGGATTGCTCATGAATTTGGACTGTGTGTGAATTTGAGACTGTGTGAATTTGGGGTTGTCTGTGAATTTGGGGTTGTGTGTGAATTTGGACTGTGAATTTGAGACTGTGTGTGAATTTGAGACTGTGAATTTGGGGTTGTGTGTGAATTTGGACTGTGTCTGAATTTGAGACTGTGAATTTGGGGTTGTGTGTGAATTTGGACTGTGTGTGAATTTGGACTGTGTGTGAATTTGAGATTGTGTCTGAATTTGGGATTGTGTGTGAATTTGGGGTTGTGTGTGAATTTGAGACTGTGTGAATTTGGGGTTGTATGTGAATTTGAGACTGTGTGTGAATTTGGACTGTGTGTGAATTTGAGACTGTGTGTGAATTTGGGTTGTACATGGATTTTAGGACTGTGAGTGAATCTGGCAGGAGCAGGGAAGGTTCCTGCTGCTCCAGGTTTGATCCGGAGTTATTCCCGTTAACCTTTGTAAAAACCCTTTTCTTGGCGAGGCAGAAGTGCCGAGCTGGGCTCTGCCTGGTGTTGTGTTCACCTGCAAGCCCAGGACGGGAGGATTTTTTTCCATCAGCTCAGCTTTTCTGGGAATTGCTGACCTGCAGCAGGGCCGTGTGTGACCTTTCCAGCCATCCCTTAAACAACCCTCGAGCTGCTGCTGCTGCCAGAAAAGGGGGGATTTTCTGTACCAGCAGCTCTTGGATGAGATAAATGTCTGGAAAGGTTTCTGGAGCTGCTCTAAAAATGCCCAAAATCCACCCAAAAGCTGCAGGGATTTTTACTGGAGAAGGGAGAAGGGAAAAGGGAAAAGGGGAAGGGAAAAGGGGAAGGGAAAAGGGGAAGGGAAAAGGGGAAGGGAAAAGGGGAAGGGAAAAGGGGAAGGGAAAAGGGGAAGGGAAAAGGGGAAGGGAAAAGGGGAAGGGAAAAGGGGAAGGGAAAAGGGGAAGGGAAAAGGGGAAGGGAAAAGGGGAAGGGAAAANAAGGAACTCCACCATGAGTGTTGTTTCTCAATCAGTGACCCCAGGGAGCTGCAAGGATGGATTTATTTGGTATTCATGGTATGGATTTATGGATTTATGGTACGATATCAGGGAGATACCGGGAGGTGATTGTTTCTGCAGGCACCAGTAAATATTGTGAGTTCAGTCATGATTTTATTATTACTGACTTTACATGAAAACACAATGAGGAGTCCTTTAGACCTGCAGCGAGGGGAGCCTGCAGAGGGAAATCCTGGGGAACCAAAGCCGTGAGTTTCACCATCTGGCAGGGAATTATCCCCACAGGAGGGAATTATCCTCCCCTGCAGGGAGCCAGCCCTGGGTGCTTCAAACCCCGCTCAGAGGGGCCCTCGTGGTGACCTCTCCTTGTCAGGATGGGCTCAGCTCACGGAGGTAAATCCCTGCTGAGGAGCTCTGCTGATGACTGAGGGATGCCCAGGGCTGAGCCCAGCTTTATCTGCTCTCCTCTGCTCCTTCCAGCCGCTATCCAGGATGGGAACATCCCCAGGAACAGCCTGTGCAGGGCTGGATCCTCCCCGTGGCAAAGCAGCAGCAGCTCCCTCATCCCGAATTGCCTCTGACCCCTCAAAGTCTGCTTGTTTAAATTATTTACTGAATCAATCCCATCCAGGTCTGAGAGCCTGTGCAGGGTGAGAGCCTCTCAAACACAGTCCAGAGTCAGAGCAGCAGCAGCTCCATCCTTCCTGATTGTCTCTGACCCCCCGAAATCCCACTGTGTAAAATATTGATTTAATTACTCCAGTCCAGGCCTGACAGCCTGTGCCACACTGGATCCTCCCAAACACAGCCCAGTGCCAAAGCAGCAGCAGTTCCATTGTTCCTGATTGTCTCCCACCCCAAAAAAACCCCATTATTTAAATTATTGATTGAATTATTCCCATCCAGGGCTCCACACACCAACTTAATTTTAATAACAAGTCTCATTTAACCCCAGAATCGATTTCCCAGCTTGTCCAAGCTCAATTTCATAAACTCCTTTGCACATTTTTTGCTTATTACATTGTGAGAACAAGGGGAACGAGCAGCTGAACGTTCCTGGGATTGGGGGGTTGCTGCAGCAGACAGACCCTGGATCAGAGGTTTCCCAGGAAGCCTCACACCTTCCCTGGCAGGTGTTGGCTCAGCTCTGACAGGAGGGACCCACCAGGCTCGGCAGGAAGGGTGGGAAATTTTGGGAGCAGATGGGTCGGAAATATTGAATTTGTCAGCCCTGAGCGAGTCACAGTCCTCGAAGGAGCCCGGAGCCAAAAATCCTGCAAAGATCAGTAATTCCAAAGGAAATGTTCAATCTGCTCCTTAAAAACCTCTGCAGAGCTGGGCAGGGGATAATGAGGGATCACTCCACTGCAAGGAATGATTCAACTTCCTGAAGCATTCCTTTATCACCTGCAGCCCGGTCAGTCACAATCTTTGATTATTCCACAAGATTATTATTATTATTATTATCCATATCACTATTATTATTACTATGCCCTATTATTACTTAAGAAACAAAAATTAGATTCAAATAACCAAGCAATTCCTTAAGATAATTTCCTTTTCAAGGCACACAGGGAAGGGTTCAGGATTTCAAGGCAATCTCGTCCTTCTTACAGCAGAGAACAAAAAACCCCTTCCAATGTGACCTCCTCTCATGTTAACCTCGGGATCTGCTTTATTTTCAGAAAGGCTGACTCTGCAGAAAGCTCTGCTGGAACATTCCCAGAGGGAATTGGAGATTACACTGGGACAGCTGAAATGCCCTGCTGCCAAGACAAGCAATTAAGAAAAACCAACAGGAAAAAAAAAAAAAAAGAAAATGGGCCTAAAGCATCATCAAGAAACTTCACGTCAAGGTTAAAAATCATGGCAGGATTAAATGGAAGCACACTCCAATTACCTCCTCAGAAAATTTATGGCACTTGATTCCAGAGGAGAGGGATGAAAAATCAGCCAGGCAAACCCAGCAGGAACGTTCTGCCCTAATATTTGCTTTGTTTTCCGCATTAATCAAAGGCGCGCGGACACGGCCGACAAATGGAAACGTTTCCCAACATTCCCGTTTAACAGAGCCCGTTAATTGGCAGGGATTTGGCTGCAAACCTCGCCCAATTACGGAGCCACTTGAGCCTTTGCCCGATGGAAAGGCGACCTGTGGGATGGGAAGGGGCTGGAATTGTTTCCCTCAGCCCGGAATCGCCTCCTGGGCTCGCATTGGGGTGGGATCCTGATCCCCCTGTGTCCTGCCAGAGCCTGCAGGCAGGAAATGCAGATTGGGCACAGTGAGGGCAGGAATTGAGGGAATCACGAGCCCTGATGCAGAATTCCACGTGTGTCCATGGCATCCGTGCGTGTGAGTGGAAATCAGCCAATTCCTGAATTTCAGGTGCATTTCCTCGGCTGGAAAATGAGAAATATGCTGTGAGAAATATCCCACTTAACGTCACTCTCTGCTGGTGGAGACAAAGGTTTAGAAATCCAAACTGCAAATATTATTCCAGTTCCCTAAAACTGCCTGAAAATAAGAACTGGTTTTAATCTGGCTGTAGGAACTTGGTGATCTTTAAGGTCCCCTCCATCCAAACCATCCGGGGCTTCTGAGATTCCTCTCCCGGCTGATTTTCCCTGGGCTCGGAGATTCTCTGCCCTGACCACGCCCTGCCCTTGAGCACTGCCCGAGGTTTTTCAGGTTTAAATTGGAATTTCTCGAGTCTTTAACCAAGCCCGGGTTTATCTCCCCCCATCCCCTGCCCCGTCCCTGGCAGCCCTGCAGGGACAGCAGCGGTGGCATCAGCGGCTGTGTCCCCCACCCAAAGGACAAACGACGTCACATTGTCACAGCCTGACCTTCTAAACCACCTTTTATTCCCACATCAAACCGGCCTTTCCTTCTCCCAGAAGAGGGGAAAATCCCTCCTGATGTCAAGGGTGCATTAATGGGAAATACTCTGCTTTGTGCATAGAAGTGAATTCTGAATAAAATATCAGGGATCCCCCTCCACTGAATTTTCTTCGTTCTGCATTGCAGCCGAATCCTTGCTGTAACTCATTACACTGCAATTCCAGCTATTCTTTTAATTATTAATACCCTTAATGGCATTTAGAGACAACATTTTAATTAGGAGTCAGCCACCGACAGCCAAATATTAATTCTGAAATACACACAAAAGTATTTTTAAGTTCACGAATCAGCTGTGCGGTAAATTCCAGAAATAACAGCGAGGCCTGCAGGGCAAAAATCAACATTTGCCTTCCAAATGCTCTGTGTAGGCACTGAACATCATTCTCCCTCTGAGCAGGGTGGGGTCCTATCAAATGAAAATGTTTTGCACTGACTGCGCACTTGAGTTTCTCTCACTGTGAAGGAAATAATTCCAAATTCTGCGTGTTCATTAAATCTTGACACATCCAGCCCCTATCTAAATATTCCCTCCCAGATCACGCTCCTTTTCCTGTTGTAGCTTCCATGTGTGCATCGTATTTACATTAATATTTACCACGCTGAAAATAAACGCTCCAGGGGGTTGGATTAAAAGTGACAGCATTGAAGAGATGGGAAAGCTTGGGAAGAAAAGAAGGAAAAACAAACGAGGAAAGCTCATTATGGAAATTGTCTGGACTGCGCTGATGGCCCCAGACACGCCTGGAAAGGGAGGGGACGTCACCACTTTTCCTATGTGGTTCTCATCAGGAATCTTGGAAAAATCTTCTCCATTTCCCAAATTTCTCCTGCTAATTTGGAGACCCTGATTTCCCAAATCAGCAGGAGTCACAAGTGATAAACATCGTTTATTAATGAGCTGCAATTATTCAACTCCCTCATAAACAACAGCAAGGTCAGGGCCACACCCAACCCTCCGGAGAGATTTTCCCTCTCACCCCCAGGAACCTCCAAAATAACCTGGGACACCCCCAGGTGCCTTTTCCTCCCAAATTCCTCAGCCTGCAGGGATTGGGCGCTGATACTCCGCTGCCACTCCCTCAGAGAGGTTTTTTACAGGGTTTACACCGGCAGGGAAGGGAGCCCAAATGTTGCAGCGCTTTAGAAGGACAGCACGCAGCTCTGCCCTAATTTTGGGTGCTGCTGGCCGGCTCCGAAGGTTGAGGGGAGCCGTGTGACAGCGTTATGGCTTTTTCTGTCTAATAAACCCGACAGAGTCTGGCCAATTAAGCAAATTATTTTGTTAAGCAAGAGATAATAAACAAATGGTGCGCACCTCATCTCAATTAATCCAT
>VZTB01002470.1:829-12139 GCA_013397245.1 Thryothorus ludovicianus
AACTCATGGTTCAGTGAAATGTTTTCAGAAGGACTGCTCAAAGTTAAACTTAAAAGCATTTTTTCCCAAGGGTGGCATCACTCAAAGTAGTAAAGACAAGGCCTTTTAGCTCTTGCTACAACTCACATGTTGCCAAAAAATTTGTAGCATCAACTTTAATAAAATGATAAGAAAAGCCCTGCTTAACATCAGCTACAACTACAAGCCCAAGCAGAGCAGCTGGGCTTGACTCAGTAAAGATTTAATGCCAAATAATTTAGATACCTTCCCACAGCTATTTGCACAGAATTTTTCTTTCCAGTGTAAACCTGGAAGTTCCACTGTAGTGGAACTTGAATTGCCCAGAAGATAGACAGAGTCTTTTTGGTTGTGAATGAAACACCATTACTGGAGCTAGGTTTATTTTAGATCCTGCTGCAGGAATCATCTCCCCACCTTCTCATTAATGAAAGCATTAACACAATCAGCATGCTCTCCAGCCTTAGCATTTCCATTTCAAAAATAAATCAAGGCTGCCATGAGGCAGCTTTCTACTCTGCTTCTACTGACTGTGTTTTAACTGATGGCAAGTTTGAGCTGGTGACTGAGGATATTGATCCTTAGTCTCTCTCTCCCTCTCTGTGTACAATAGTCAGCCTCCACTCCATACCCTGCTGCCATTTACAAGAGCACTCACTCACATCTTCACTGCCAGGTCTGGTTCTGAGGGACACTGATAGCCTGGAGTGAGGCCAGCAGAGGCTACAAATGAGAGGGGCTTGAAGCACCAGGAAAGTGAGGGGGGAATAGGAAAAAGCTGGAGAAGAGGAGCCTCAGAGACTGGGTGAGGATATAAAAGCAGGGCAGAAGGGCAGAGCACAGTCAGTAAGGAGGGAGCCAGACACTTCTGAGATCCCAGTGACCTGCACAAGATGGCCATGAACTGAAGTCCAGTAAATTCTACCTTAAACAATGAATGGCAAAAAAATGGTTCGGGGGGGGCAGAAGTCTAGAACAGGTTGCCCAGTGGAGCTGTGGAATCTCCATCCTCGGAGAGGGACAACAGCCAAGCAGACACTGCCTTGAAAACCTCCAATGGACCTGGCTTGGAGAGAGGGGAATGGACTAAATGGTCTCCAGAGCTGCCTTCCAGCCTCACCTGTTCTGGGATCCCTGTTCTAACCAGTGAGTTGTTAAAACTCTCATGTTTTACCCCCTTCACCTTTAACCTCAGCTCCCATGGTGAATAACCCTGCCTTCTTCCACCAGTATATAAGCACAAAAAGCAAAGTACTTTCTGTAAAGTCCACTCTGTACTCCCACCTTACACAGCCAAATTTGCCTCATTAATGTTGCTGGTTTATGATTTCGGGCTTTTCTTTTCCTTCAATAAGTAAATGATGTTTTGTAGCATCTTTTCTCAAAGAAACAGAGCAGTGCAACAATACAGCATGGTCTCACAAGCAGACTGAAAATGGATTTCTATAAACTACTGAGTTTCTTAAAACACCTTGGAAAAAATAATGAACCAGGTAATCTGCATCATTGCAGGCACCTTGCCCACAATAGTAATGCTCAGATTTTAATCCAGCAGCAATCCAGAGACTCCTAAGAACTTCTGTGAAACTGCTGGGCAGGAAGAATCAACTCCAGGAGCTGCAAAAAGTTACACTAACTGCCTTTTCCTTTCTGCTGTCTTTTTCACATGGCCCTTAGTTTCATTTATCCTCTCTCATTCTACTTCTGTAAAGAGGTAATAGAAAACCTACTTTGTTCTTACATAACTTCTGGAGACTTATTACTGACCATTCTTATGCCCTAAATACATACCCAAGTTGGCAGTCACACCTGGGCTGCAAAACCAACAAGCAAAAAACAGACAAAAAAAAAAACTAAAGGGAGGTGCAAGAGAAGAGATTTCTGGAACTTATTAGGACTTGGTTCACCTAAGCTAAAAAACTAGTCAGCACAGTGTATTTTTTGATTTCTTTGGGAAAATCCTCCTCAGTTGCCTCCCTCTCTCCTAATTCCAGGGAGACCAGGCTCCCCCAGAGAGGCCCCTCGGTCTGATTCCTGCTCACTTGCTTCCTAACATCTGCTGGCTGTTTGCAACTGCACCTGCTCATTCCAGCTCCCTGGGAAAGGTCTGTTTTTCCAGCATGAGGCCATGCAAGGCAGAGTTACTGTGTCTGAATTAAAGCTTTAATGCACTTAGCCAAGATACGTCAATAGACTGCAGAAAGAACAGAAACAATATATTCCATGACATCTCCTGGCTGCCCTCATCAGCCAGCTCATGATAAGCAGCCATCACAAACAGGTTTACTTTGCTCCTGTCCCCCTGCAAACATTTACCCAGTCTGTGTTTCTGCTCTGTTGCTTTCTGATGGAAAACCATCACCCTCCAAGTGAATTTTTGCTCATCAACCTGCAAGGATGTACCTGGAAATCTTTAAATGGTTTGTGTTCTGATGATGCAATACCTGCACATGTGCCAAGGCTGAAACTTTACAAATTCTAGATTTTTGAAAAGCTCTTCATTGTGGTATACGAAGTTATGCAATATTTCCTGCAACTTAAAATACTCCACCAAAAGAAGACTAAGAAATACTTAGAAAGATCATTTACAACATTACTCTATGGCCATGCTAAAAGGAAAGGTGGGCTGACTCTCTAAAAAAACTCCAATTTTAAACATCCAGACAGTTCACCATACCTGTTAGCCACAAATATACCCAGTTATTTAGAGCAATAAGTTTCAGTGAAAAGGTTCTCAGGAGGAAAGAATTATTTAAGTTGTCCCACCTGCCACTGTTACTGACTTGGTTTGGAATACATGGTCACCCCTTCAAAGGTTTCTTCTAATGTGCAGCTGCCAGTTTCCTCCCTTAATCTGTAAAATATTTACATATTAGCCCTGTCTGGATTTGACTAATTTTGCTGCACTTTAGGTCAGGGATTTTTAAAAACAAGCTGCTCACAGTCCATGTGGAACTTGCTTTGCTCTCCAATGTCCTCCCTTCCCATGAGCTGAACTGGTTGCTATTTGCCTTTAGTATAGGGCCAGATGATTCTCCAATACATTAAAATTGTTTTCATTTTTCCTTAGTTATTGCCAGTTTTGAAAAAAAATTAAAATCTTTGCCCCAATGAGGAGCTACTACCTACTGCCAGATTTTTGACCCTGCACTAAGCAGAGATTTATATTCAAGGCTTTAGAGCAATACAAGACCCATTCCATGATTTTTCCATACTTTCCTGCAATGATATCTTTGTCATTAACATATTTAATTTGTACAGTCAATCTTCTTACAGTACATCTCCTACAGAACTACATTTCTTATAGCAATCATTAGCAAACAATTCTGAATGATTTTCTCTTGCCTGATTCTTTGTCATCACTTCTTGTCCCTTGCAAAGGCTCGCAATAAATTCCTCTATTTCCTTTCTCATGTGACACCATACAAAGCTGACAGCAGACAAAGGTGAGCTTTTTTTCAAGCACAAAAAGAAGCATCAGTATTTTCTGGAACCACCTCATTTACACAATCCAGGCTGTGCTTGCACCTCCATTGCCCATTAATGTGCTGTTCTGCTGTCACACCCCTCAAATCCCACCTTGGCTGCACAAAGGCACGGCCAGCTCAGCTCTCACTGTGGCACCAGCAGTCAATGGGTTACTGATTTTACCCACACCTTCACGTCCAAACTACATCTGCCTGCCACACCAATCGATAAGCAAGTATGAAGACAATCTGTCCTGGCAGATGAAATTTATAAAATAAGGGCTGCATCTCATACTTTTGCCTCCTTTCCAAACCCGCCCACCCAAATATACCCTGATCCAGGGAAAGTCAGCTTTTTTTCTTTCCAAAATGAGCTGTCTGTTTGTTGCCAAGGTAAACGTTAATCATTAGCACTTCATTCACGGTTCTATTTTACCATCTAAACAAGAGATGGCTTCAAACCATGCCCAAGGGAAATTAGATTACTAAAAATTAGTGTTGCTTGTTTTAGTATCTAAATTAAGCTGTTAGGTCACAAGAAAAATCTTGGGCAAGGAGAAGATATGGATCTACAGCAGAGTTTCAGAGAATATCTGTTTATGTCAGGGAAAACATATCCCTTAA
Source organism: Thryothorus ludovicianus (assembly GCA_013397245.1). Lineage (NCBI taxonomy): Eukaryota > Metazoa > Chordata > Aves > Passeriformes > Certhiidae > Thryothorus > Thryothorus ludovicianus. The sequence goes on from VZTB01002470.1 coordinate 4,939, forward strand.
CAGGATCTCCCCACTGTCAACACTACATTCAGTGGGAAATTTAAGTTTTTTTTGAAGCATGACCTTGCATCACTTTGATACCAGCTGTATCATACAATGAGGAACAAAGAAGAGCAATTATCCCTGAGCTGGCAGTGCAAGTGGAACAGTGCAGTTGGCCTTTATGAAATCCAAGTATGGGCATCACTTGTTCTAGGCTAAAAGCCAGGAACATAAAAGCAGATTTCCTCTTGCATTTCTTTCTGGAACTGAGGGTGAGCTGTGACAGGAATATGATCCCACTATCACAGCTGCAGCAGCATCCCAAAGCAGAGCCATTCCAGTTGTGTTGGAGGAAAGAGGAAGAGAGGAAGATAAACAGAGGAAAACCATCTCAGGAGAACTGATGGCAGAACAAGCAACAGGATCAGAGGCAGAACTGAACAATCTTCCTGAGAGACCAGACCAGCTGAGATGCCTGAAGCAAAATTAAAAAAGGGAACTACCCAGTCAAGTGAAATGAGCACCTGGAGGATTTAATCAAAAACTTCTGATTGTTGTTTCTTTAGCTCTCACCAAATAGCAAAAAATTTGACCTGTAACCATCTTAATAAACTTTCTTCTTTTTCCTCCACTGCAACTCTTAGCCTCCACAAATTTATTGTCCTTGATGTGCCTTGGCCTCTAGAACTCAGCAACCTTTGCCAATAAGCCAATGAGATTACAGAATTACTTAGCCTGTTTCTGAAGCAATCCTTAAGAAACAAAGATCAGTCACTTCATTTGAGGAGCACTCTGGCTTTTACCTATAATAGCAACAGTTTTTTTTTCTACAGTCTTTCCCATCAAATAGTAATAACTTAATAAAAATTTCAACAAAACACCCTTGCATAAGAATTCAGGTAGATTGAAACCCCTGCATCCTTCATCAGCAGAGATAAGTGTGAAAAATCATTAATAGAGCACAGATTGTTTATGCTGCAACTCAGACAATGATGACTTTGAAATGCTTACACCCACAGCAATATTTGGGCTGTAACTCAGTGGGAAGGATTGTTTTTTACATTTTAACTTCCAGTGAAAGTTTCCAGCTCTAGAGCTGGAGTTGTTTTCACAGCAGGAGAGGGGTTGAGGACTCCTTCAATGAAGATAAGGGTGACACTGGAGAGAACTTGTGTTCCTTCCCTCTCTCAAACTTCCTCACCCACTGCCTCACTTCATGACTCATTTAACAACAAATATAAATATAATAAGAAAAATAGTTGCTTCGTAGCTGCCTATAACACCATTAGAAAATGGGAAAAATCTGGACTACTAGTTAGATAATTTATGTGGTTATACAGAAATTGTGCCCAAATGTCAAGATCTGCTACACTGGCAATAGTATGACTTGTAAAAAGAAGTTCAATCCCAGATTAGGCATGGAAACAGTTGTTTCATAAAAATGTTTTACTCATGGAAGAAGCACCAGTATTCTATTTCTCCCATGCTCAGTTTTTCAAAGCTTAATTAGCACTGTTTGTTCCGAGGGAAATGGCAAAAAGCACTGTCTTGAAAGAAGCCACATTTTCAGGCCTGATGATGATTGACATTTGTGAGCCTTGCCATCCTTCCTGGCCTCTGGGCACATGAACGAGCCTGTCACGAGCCAAAGGACAGACAGAGCTTCACAGACAGACCTGTCCCCATGGCACCCACAAGAGGACTCAGAAGAGGGGTGTGAGGGCACAAGGAACCAGCACTTGGGCTGTGTTATAAACACATAGCTTAAAATTGGCTTTTCTCACATATTAAAATGAAAGCTACATGCATAACATGGAAAAGTTTTGCTGTATTAGTACAGTTCTTTTTATTTTTGCTATGAACAAAACTTGGAAAAACCAGGGTAATGTAAAGATCTCTGGTAACTATCTCAAATAATGGTAAAAAGATAAACAGAAAATTCTTCACATTCTTGGCTTATCCTATCTGGAAAAAGAAGATGTAACAGACCCCCAGGGCAGGAATTCATGGATCATCTGTTATCAGAAAATCTGCAACAAACTAAGAAATGAGGAGAGACAGGTTGGGGAACTAAGAGAAGTGTTTTTAAATAATGCAGGATGGTCTATGAATATGCAACATATTGGTGTATTTAAAGCAGTTTGTTCTAAGTCAAGGTGTGCTCTTGGCTTACTGCCAGAAAGACACAGCCATAATTTCAGCTTTATTGCCTTATCCTTATTGTCTTATTAAGCTTTTTAAATTCTACCAAGAAAGGGAACCTCATTTCTCACAACCTGTTTCCTACAGACTGCTCCAGCCCGCCTGCAGAGAGTGCAGCACTGACTCATTTAAGGCACTTGATCACAGACCCAGCTCCTGGTTTTGCAGCATCTGCTCTTCCTAACACCATGCAGGAGCTCAGTGTGTGTGAGCAGCAAAATCTTAAAACCCAACCAAGAACGAGAGACACCACAAGAAAAGTTAATTAAAAATTACAGGCAGTGAAAGGCATGTCCATGGTGCAGCAAAGCAAGCAAGACAAATTGCTGTGAAACTTGAAGCAACCTGTCAGATTTTGGTCAAACTCTAAAAGCCAAGGATGTACCTCTTGACTCCTAATGGAAAAAAATAATTTCAGTCACCTAGTTGTTTCCACAGACAAATTTCAACTTAAATCATGAATGAGAAGCTTTTACAGTTTATCTTGGCTACTATTTCAAGCCAAACTCTGCCTACGCAAAGGAGCCACCCTTTGCTTCCTTTAGCCTCTGCACTTCCTAGAAAGTTTAATTTCCCCACAGGAAGTACCACAATGCTATAGCTCAAAGCAAAGAATAGAAAAGTCTCAGCATAAAAACACAGGAACACACAGCCATACTTTTTTTAATGGTGGGCCATGAGATAAACAGAAATGGTTTTCAGGAAACGGCTCTTCAGATCACATTTACCATGTTACACACTTCATTTCTCTCTATTACAGAAATATTCTTCAGTCAACCTACCACTAAGTGTCTTGTTTGCTTGAGTCACTCACAACCAGAGCACCTGCATTAACATCCATCCTGTTTTTTTTCCACAGCCTACACTTTTCACAACATTTCTGCTCTCAGAGTTCTTTAACCTTGCAAGATTAATTCTCTAAAATGATCAATGACATTTGTAACATTTAAACAAGAAAGAACAAGTGCCTTGATGCTTCTCTCTGTTTGTATTTTTTGCAGTTTCAATGGAAAACCTACAACAGGCTTTGTTTGCTAATTACTTTAATTTGCAGCTTGGAGAGAAAAAGGCTTAGCACCTATCAGATAAGCTTCTCTCTACACATGAAAGGAATCACCTGGAAATCAGAGCACCAGGCCCTGGATGAATGATATCCCTGCTTTTTAGCAATCAGAGAGCAGGAAAAAACAATTACAGCCAATCCAGCAAGCTAACCATGGAGGGAAAGAGGAACCATCCCATCAGAGGAAACCCTGCCACAACTCAGAAAATTTATTTTCTCCACTTTCTTTTAAATTCATAATCCTGAAGTGCAAATATTATCTTACCAGAGATAGTGGGGAGAGAGGCAGCAGAGTTCAGAGTATTAGACTCCCTCACACTCAACAGGGTATAGTCTAGTACCTTATTAAAAAAAACCCAATACTTCTGTTTTCAGTACATCAGAAAAGAAAAAAATAATTGGATATTTTCTTTCATTTCATCTTCTTTAAAGTAGCCAATAGTTAAGTTCAGGAGAAGAAGCAAAGAGGAATAAAAGGACAGACTAAAAGCATGTGCTGCTTTTGGACACAAGTTAACCCAAGTTATTCCAAGTTAACCCTATATTTTATGATTATTAGATTAAGCACTGCCTCCTCAACACAATAACTGTGCAGCAGCTTAAGCTGGCCGGCAGAATACTTCGGTTTATGCANGTATTAGTACAGTTCCTTTTATTTTTGCCATGAACAAAACTTGGAAAGAACAGGGTAATGTAAAGATCTCTGGTAACTATCTCAAATAATGGTAAAAAGATAAACAGAAAATTCTTCACATTCTTGGCTTATCCTATCTGGAAAAAGAAGATGTAACAGACCCCCAGGGCAGGAATTCATGGATCATCTGTTATCAGAAAATCTGCAACAAACTAAGAAATGAGGAGAGACAGGTTGGGGAACTAAGAGAAGTGTTTTTAAATAATGCAGGATGGTCTATGAATATGCAACATATTGGTGTATTTAAAGCAGTTTGTTCTAAGTCAAGGTGTGCTCTTGGCTTACTGCCAGAAAGACACAGCCATAATTTCAGCTTTATTGCCTTACCCTTATTGTCTTATTAAGCTTTTTAAATTCTACCAAGAAAGGGAACCTCATTTCTCACAACCTGTTTCCTACAGACTGCTCCAGCCCGCCTGCAGAGAGCGCAGCACTGACTCATTTAAGGCACTTGATCACAGACCCAGCTCCTGGTTTTGCAGCATCTGCTCTTCCTAACACCATGCAGGAGCTCAGTGTGTGTGAGCAGCAAAATCTTAAAACCCAACCAAGAACGAGAGACACCACAAGAAAAGTTAATTAAAAATTACAGGCAGTGAAAGGCATGTCCATGGTGCAGCAAAGCAAGCAAGACAAATTGCTGTGAAACTTGAAGCAACCTGTCAGATTTTGGTCAAACTCTAAAAGCCAAGGATGTACCTCTTGACTCCTAATGGAAAAAAATAATTTCAGTCACCTAGTTGTTTCCACAGACAAATTTCAACTTAAATCATGAATGAGAAGCTTTTACAGTTTATCTTGGCTACTATTTCAAGCCAAACTCTGCCTACGCAAAGGAGCCACCCTTTGCTTCCTTTAGCCTCTGCACTTCCTAGAAAGTTTAATTTCCCCACAGGAAGTACCACAATGCTATAGCTCAAAGCAAAGAATAGAAAAGTCTCAGCATAAAAACACAGGAACACACAGCCATACTTTTTTTAATGGTGGGCCATGAGATAAACAGAAATGGTTTTCAGGAAACGGCTCTTCAGATCACATTTACCATGTTACACACTTCATTTCTCTCTATTACAGAAATATTCTTCAACCAACCTACCACTAAGTGTCTTGTTTGCTTGAGTCACTCACAACCAGAGCACCTGCATTAACATCCATCCTGTTTTTTTTCCACAGCCTACACTTTTCACAACATTTCTGCTCTCAGAGTTCTTTAACCTTGCAAGATTAATTCTCTAAAATGATCAATGACATTTGTAACATTTAAACAAGAAAGAACAAGTGCCTTGATGCTTCTCTCTGTTTGTATTTTTTGCAGTTTCAATGGAAAACCTACAACAGGCTTTGTTTGCTAATTACTTTAATTTGCAGCTTGGAGAGAAAAAGGCTTAGCACCTATCAGATAAGCTTCTCTCTACACATGAAAGGAATCACCTGGAAATCAGAGCACCAGGCCCTGGATGAATGATATCCCTGCTTTTTAGCAATCAGAGAGCAGGAAAAAACAATTACAGCCAATCCAGCAAGCTAACCATGGAGGGAAAGAGGAACCATCCCATCAGAGGAACCCCTACCACAACTCAGAAAATTTATTTTCTCCACTTTTAAAATCATAATCCTGAAGTTCAAATATTACCTTACCAGAGATAGTGGGGGGAGAGGCAGCAGAGTTCAGAGTATTAGACTCCCTCACACTCAACAGGGTATAGTCTAGTACCTTATTAAAAAAAACCCAATACTTCTGTTTTCAGTACATCAGAAAAGAAAAAAATAATTGGATATTTCTTTTAAATTCATAATCCTGAAGTGCAAATATTATCTTACCAGAGATAGTGGGGAGAGAGGCAGCAGAGTTCAGAGTATTAGACTCCCTCACACTCAACAGGGTATAGTCTAGTACCTTATTAAAAAAAACCCAATACTTCTGTTTTCAGTACATCAGAAAAGAAAAAAATAATTGGATATTTTCTTTCATTTCATCTTCTTTAAAGTAGCCAATAGTTAAGTTCAGGAGAAGAAGCAAAGAGGAATAAAAGGACAGACTAAAAGCATGTGCTGCTTTTGGACACAGAAGTTATTCCAAGTTAACCCTATATTTTATGATTATTAGATTAAGCACTGCCTCCTCAACACAATAACTGTGCAGCAGCTTAAGCTGGCCGGCAGAATACTTCGGTTTATGCATAGATCTCTTGCAATCTTCCCTTCTCTCTCTGATTTCCCAGTCCCTGAGAAAGCCACTGGCAGATCAGACAGCAGCGAGGGGCTCAGGTGCTGATGCTCCAGCCGGGAGCATCCCCAGGCGCTGCCCCTGCTGAGCCGGGCTCAGTTCAGCCTCCTCTGCCACCCGGCGGCTCCGTGCCCATCCTGCAGCCTTCCTGTGGCTTCAGCTCCAGGGAAAACCTGGCACAGCTCACTCCTCCTCTCAGGACACCAAAGTGAACTCAATGGAGCACAACGACAGCACAAAGCCAAAGCCTCGTGTTCTCGTAACACCCAAAGCACTTTTGCAGTGTTTATGATCCTCACACAAAGCAAAGCTTCCCTCAGAACCCATCAATTTCCAGAGAGGAGTTCCACCCCATAATTAGTATGAAAAGTCCAGTTAAAATCTAAGGGTTTGAGAACAGCCCTGAACATAACCAGCAATACATTTCATATCACCACCATGTGTTTTAATCCTGAAACAGGAAAACCAAAGGTTTAGGTTTGGTCTTGTCTTGAGGGGGTTTTGTGCTTGGTTTAGTTTTTTGTTGGGTTTAGGTTTTGGGGTGGTTTTCTTCCCATGAAAAGCATTAGAAAGCATCACTTGCATCCCAAAGTGACTCGTAATCTGTCACTTTTGAGTTTTTGGTTTTCTTCCCTACCAGAAAATTGACAACCAGTAAATAAAGGCAGCACCTTAGGCCCGGACTGAGCTTGTACTACATGCTGCCCGTCATAAGTAAGGCTCTAGAGACATAAACCATGTAATTTTGGTTTTAACTGATTGTATTTTAGTCTCTTGGATCTCAGAACACCACAGAAAGATTAACACTTACACCTTGCTTGATCTGCCATCATCTCTATTCATGATACAGATACAAACCAATATTTTCTCTGAATTCCTCTCAAAAATCCATAGCCCTCCCTGGAATAATGCACAAGGCCAAAGAAAAAAACAACCAACAACACATTGTCTCAGTTTTTTAAACCTCTCATTACCCTGATCCCGACATCCCTTCCAGTGACTTCCTTGTTTCCCATTTCCAGGTTCCTTCTTC
>VZTB01002471.1:0-12943 GCA_013397245.1 Thryothorus ludovicianus
CAATCCTATCTCACAACAGAAAATGAACCCCAACACAGGGTCTGATAAAGACAACAAACATGTTAATCAACCTGTTCCAAACAAACCAGATGGGTTTCTTATTCTAGTCAGCCATCACTTCAAACTATAGCACAGCTGAAGGATACCATACATGCCATCTTCAAACTCTAAAGCAGCCCGTTTGATGATCCTCTCCCTCACATTGTCACCTTTTTTTTGTTTGGCTGTTGAGTCGTCAGGCTTCCGGATTGATAAGCGCTTCAAAATAAGAAGTAATTATAAGTAAAGGTTAGAATTCAGATTCTTGCTTCTCAAGATACAAAAGCTTGATGTGTGATTGCACTGAGATACTTGGATTGTATAAATAAGAATAAAGTTATTTATTAATCTTCTACAAAAAAACAACTGTTTATTTTATGCACCCAAGCTTAGCTAAGCCAATGGAGTCATCAAATATTGCTAATGATGCCAATGACAGCCTTAGAGTAAAACATTATTTCTTCGTCTGTACTGCCAAGCCTGATACAAAGAGAAGCGGTGAAGAAGGCACCAAGCACTAGTGCAAATACTAGCAAGTCTGAGATTCATTACCCTAGGGATTTGTAAAACAGATTTGTAAAATGTCAGCCGAAAATACAAATACTGTTCTCTTTCTGCATTCATTCAATTCAATGAGCTATTCTAGATTTATAAGGATGAGACAGACAAATGCCATTCATCTAAAGATACTGGGAGCTAAAAATCAACATTTTCAAACATAACTCTCTATAATCTTGCACACCTTGTGAAGTTGTTTCCTGGTATTTTCTCATCTTAAGTTCAAGTTTTGTAAATCACATGTAGGTGAAAATGCCATGACATTCAAGAAGTTTGTAACATCTTTCTTTTAAATTACTGTCTACATTGGTTATGTTCTTTGCACATCTTCCTATGCATATAAAATTCCTCTGGGTAACATCATGTCCTGCACCCCCATACATCCTCATCCTCATATCCTCTCCTACTTCTGGCTACAATTAACACATCAGAAAAAATTATCCTGTTACTTTTCATCACCACAAAAGAATTTTTGCAGAGTCACTTTCACCTTAGGCAGTCAGAAACAGTATCAATCCTCTTTAATTTCCCATCAACTTCCTTTTTATGCCTTGGCTATTTTTCCTAGAATTGCTTCACTTGAGGATTATGGATAAAGTAACAACAATTACCGAGGATTTCCACACAGCAAAGAGAAGGCTGGATAGAAATTATAGCTGGGGCTAGAGAGATATTAGGCACTTCTGAGACATATTAGGCAGGAACTGCTATTTAAAGCCAGTAAGAATTATGACAGACTATCTTCTCTATTTCTTATATTCCTCATCTTCTTTCACCACTTACCATACTCAGTGCTTTTCTGTGTACAGCCAGTTCATTTATAAAATTTAATGGAAGAGTAAATAAACCTGCCATTTCCTTCCTATACCTATACTTAGTAAAAGGTGCCACAGCCAGAATTACAAAATTGCATAATCAAAATTAATCTCTGTTACCATTTTGCTTGGCAGTTTATACAAGCTTTCTCCTTCACTGCTGCTCCACCTTTTTTCTTAAGCATATAGGGAAGGGGGCAGATGACTACTAGGTAGGTATTCACCAGGTATTCAGTAGGTATTGACTAAATAGGTATTCACTTATGCAACCAAGATGCAGCAGAAGCAGAAGTTTAATAAAAGAAAAAAGATTTCTGTCATAAAAAGTAAAAAGCTTTTCTGGGAGATAATGCAGCCATTCAGAAAAAGAAAACAGGTCATTAATTGCAATCTAACCCAACACAACCAGAGGGTGAAAAAACCCGGATTTGACACATCTGTTTGCAGTCAATTACTCAACAACATGCAATATGCTTTTGCAGAATGAACAGATGGAATTTAAAAAAAGCTTCTTAACCTTATTGTTCACAAAAGAGAATGCTTGGAGAAAAGGCCTTGTAGGACTTAGGACTTTGCGACTTGATTTTAATAACAGAAGTTTAATTATTACAATTCCTGTCTGAATTTTTTTCCTCACAGTTTTTTTTTTAAACTTGTGTCATATATCTTCCCTTCTACTAGCTTTTCTGGTGACATTTTGAATAATTCCCGCCTCCAGAGTATGGAGACACAGAAGAAATACAGAATTTTTAACTGCACTTTAAAAGCATTGTCACTTCACCAAAATGAATATAGGGACATAGCCTGAGTGTGGCAAAGCCACAGAAGCAACAAAGAACCATTACATAATCATAATTTTCTTGGGTGTTTTCAGTGGTGGAACTTTAAAGTTGCAGCAACTTTAATAGCTATTGACATCTTCTATTCAGACCAGAAAGGCCACCAGTTAAAAAAGTTCCTGATCAAAGAAAAGGGAGCAAAATTTTTCAGGACCCTTGCCACAAAACATAATTCAAAACAAAAGGGACAGAGCCTACATGCCCACATTAAAAGATGTCCAGTGGAAAAGAAAGTATCTACTTGTCAGGGTCAGATCCTTGTCTAGGTGTTCCCTTGTTGTGTCTACAGTAGGTGAACTGAGGAGAATTTAGCAGCATTTTCCACAAGATTTTTAACTGCAGTAAAGTCATCCAAGGCTACAGTGGCCGTAAATTATTCAGGAACAGAACCATAGAGTCTGAGGTGTAAGAAAGAAGGCTCAATCCTCAGGCCCCCAATTTATCTGTGTAAGTACCTACCTAAGCTCTAGTGTTTAGCAAAACCTGATGGGTCTTTTTCACATTATCTTCTCAGAACTAAGACTTGGTGGCTAGACTAAAAACCATGCAAATTTTAAACACACCCCAAGCTGAAATATGTTGTGACTGAGAAGCTCAGCTACTTACTTCAATTCTCTTCTCAAACTTCTCTCCTTGTAACAAACGATCAACATAGATTTTGGGAACATGAATGTCTTCAGGGGCAAATGCACCTATATCAACAATTTCTTCTACCTACAGAGTGAAAAGGAAATGTGANGTAATTTATGTTTTAACAGGCCCATTTGTATGGCAAACTTGAAGAAATATACTACATATAGTTACATCAGAGCTGTTTGTAACTATGAAAAATTTCTGCCCAAACAGAGGAAAACAACATGCTAGTAAAAAGATATCAAAATATAAAGCAGAAGTATTAATGTAGAAGATACAAACACAGAAGCTGAATCCAAAGTTTTCTACAGTGTACTCAAAACTAAAAGAGAAAACATTTGAACTGTAATAAAGAAGATAAAAGATGAAGATCTAGAAGTCTTTACAGTTAGTGAAACAGAGATTCGAGATAAAATGACACTCATCCACACTTAGCAGATTTGAAATGTCACCTATCAGGAGCATTACAGACAATATGGGTTTCCTTCCTTCCTTCTAGGCCTGAGATGGAGGTGATCTAGTTAGAGACCCTGATACAGACCTCAGTCATGGATGGTCTTTCCCTGACAAGTCTGAGGTACAAAGAGCTCATCTTATTCTGCCACAAAAAATACACTAATGTTAGTGTTGTTTGCAGTTGAATCCAACCACAGGGAAAACATGTAATATTAGAGCAACAGTCTAACATACAACAATCTACTACACAGGACATCACAAAGTACTCAAAGATTAAAAGACAATTTCCAAACTGCTTTATCACCAGAGATTCATTAAACTCTTAGGAATGTCCAAAGCCTTATAAGCCCAAAACAACACCTGGGGTATGGTAAGGGTAAATCCTCTTAACAGCTGTCACCACTGAAGCAACATTAAAGAGTTTAAAACTCAATTTGACATCCTACTGGACATAATGATCAATACTAAAATCTATAGTACATCTGATAGACAATTACCTTCCTACTGTGACAATAAACAAAGAAACCAACCAACCCACCCTAAAAGCAGCAGAAGGAGAAGAAAAATTTAAAAACTAAAGATCACAGGATCAGGTTCAGATGATCCCTAAAAAAAAAAACCCTGGGTTAAAGAGACAGAAAGGATGTGCTGTGAAATCTGCAAGGCAAACATCCTAAGCAAAAGGCAATAACAGCTACAGCAACACCAGCCTCTTGAAGAGCAGAGCCCCACATCTAGAAAGCCCTCACCCACAAGATAAGGAGAGACAATAAAATCAGCATTTTGAAAATTCTGATTTGGGTATTCAAGAAAAAATGCTACAGTTTCATCCATCTCACTTGAATTTTCTAATTTTATACACTCATTTTAAGATTAATATGGAGACCAAGTCAAACATAAGGAAAAATTAAAAAATCCTGAAGAACACAGCTGAGGCACATTGCACTTTTGGTGCAGTGACTACTGTTAGAACATCCTCAAAAGGGAGGAGAAGCAGGAGACAAGACTTTCCGATGAAGCAGTAGGCAAGCAGATGATTTGCTACCAGCAGAATTCCCAAATTCACCCTTTCTAATTAAATTTGTCTTCACTTATCAGATGGAAAACTAGGCCTGGGGAATACTAATTGCTCCTGATTTGAACTTTCTCACAGAATAACTACATTTATTTGCTGCAGTAACTGAGATTATAAAACCAAAATCTTGGCACAATTCAACAAACCTGAACAGAATTATGCTGTCAGAAAACTTCACACACTGAGTCTCTCCCCTCATAGAATACACAGAATAAATTATTCATCCAACAATAAATTGTTGGATTTTGTTATCAGTCATGCCATTCTGCTAATTGGTCTGTATTTTGTCTCTTGGGACACAGCAGTCAGTCTGATAGCTTTTCCTCTATTATTTCCAAACATTATCCTAAATGAACATAACACTGCAAACTGTATTTTGTCCTAGGGATTTCAGATAAGCCTAAGGATCCCCAACAACTGCAACACCTTTCCATGTTCTAACATTATGTGGAATAAGCATCAAATATAACTAAAATTAAATATGTTCAAATACCTCCACAGCAGTAAAGAGAAATTTTGAAAAAGAATTAATAATTTGCATGTGATGAATGAAAAATCAATTGTTTCCCAGTTCTGCAAGCGAAATAATCAGCACGTCTACATGGAAAAGGGAGAATTCACGCAGGGGAAGTACAAATGCTGTCTGAATGCTCCAGCTCTCTCTCCCAGGGAACTGGATGATAAGGCACCATACATGGGCTGCCTGCCATCAGCATTGCCAGAGATAAAGCTGTGCCAACTGAAGTGACACCAGGAAATCTGATGGCCATGGGAATCAGCACCTTAGTGCCTGTGGCCACTGCAAGGCATTGCCTGAGTATCTTCCTAGACGAAAATGATTCTGCAAATTTAATAGTCCCATCACCGGGTGTATTGCTTCCCTTCCAGCTTGCATATTTCTTTATGAGTTGGCTCTGTAACACCTCTGTAGACAAAGCCTCAAGGAGAAAGGCAAGACCACATCCATATTAATAATTCAGGGGATGTGTGTGAGTTTTTCTCCTGCTCTGCTCTCATCTTACCTATGCTTCTGTTCTTTCTTTTCTGTACTCATCCTGCCTCAGGCTTTATTTTGTGACGTACAGAAGAATCTTTGTAAACATCAAAAATCATTATGTGTCATCCCACCCGAGAGACATCAAGTCTAGCAAAGCATAGAGAGGGAACTAATCAGGGCAGACCACCTCCTGTACCCTTTGTAATTAGAAAATCAAAACCCTCTGGTACCTTTTAGATTGACTTGATCACATGTGTACATCTTAAAACTTCATTTCATCAATGTACCAAAAGACAGAAAATGTTTACATCTCTGCAATACAGGTAGAACTAAAAAGTAACTTCAGGAGATCATGAGGGCTGGCTTCCCTCTTCTGGAAGGCTCTGATGCCAGATTCAAAAATCCTTTCATTGTTTCAAAACTTTCACAGTATTGGAGGTTTCTTCCTGGGGATAGCGTTCTTCAAATCTTCTCTGATTGCTGGCAATGGAAGGAGGATGAATGAATTCAGTCTTTTCTGAACACTGGTTTATCTGTAAGGACACCCAGAACATAAAAGCTGTTCTCCACTGTGATTCCCAAGAGCTTTCTGCCATTCCTTTTGGTATCAGCACACACAGAGGCAGTGGTCATTTGCTTCACAATATCACTTCCTTTTGTAATTTACATTTACTTTTCCTTTATAAAGCAATTTGAATTCTTTTTCCTTTCAGAAATTCAGTTATTCTAGTTTTATTTCAGAATTTCTGAAGGCTTCCAGAGAGAAAAAAGGAATCTTGATAGTTAAGAACTTCTAGTAAGAAAAATAAAAAATTATGGTCCCTTACCAAAAATTGGTATGAAAATAACAATGACAAACTATTCATGCCAAAACACTCAAAAATAAAAAGGCCTTTGTTTCAAGTATGTTCCTTTTATCTCTTTCTGCAGCCTAATTATGCACTTTATATGTTATGCTAAATGTTTTCAGCTGGTTTAGTTTTAGATCTCAGTTTTCATAAAACTAAGCTATGAAATTACAATATAAGACAGAAATTACAATATAATTCCTTACTACAGAAAAAAGAATCAAAAACATGTGCATGTGAAAGAAAGAAAGAGATGGGGGGGAGAATCAGAGCCTAACAAACCCACGCATTTTTAAGTAGCTTATTTTTACACTAACTTAATTAAATCTCTCTATCACTCTTTTAATTATCTACATTCACTTCAGTTCTTCAAACTGAAATGATCATTCCTAGCAGAACGTTAATAAAATAAAACATTACAACTGGTTCAATGTCCAAAACAACAAGAGGAACGAAATAAAATTTAACCACTTAGATGCTCAAGACAAACTCATTAGTACACATCTTCATTTCACTACTGGAAAAATCAGAATGTCAGTGCAAAGTTCATGATAACATTTATAAAATATTAGAATTTAAAAAACCTTAAAATAGGGTTATAAACCCTTAAGCAAGGGGTATAAGAATAATTTTTATGTTTGTATTCCAGATCAGAGAAACTGTGATCAACCATTCATGATGGCTAATGACCATCAAGAGGGGAAAAAAAAGTTTATACTAATTGTTTAGACTGACTTTCACAAAAAGCTTTGATATTTTAAAACAATGAAATACACTCTGAAAATGGTTCACTAGAAATTAAGAACATATTATGCAAACTTTCTTAACGACAGAGAAAACCAAAATAGGTTACTGCAAGCAGGGAGATGCAACAAAGGATCTTCAGAGTTCAACTCTTTCCTTTTTTACGATCAGACAGACCATGAAATTTCTACTCCTGTCAAAATCCTACAGTAACAGAATTAAAGCCAGTCAATACACATCCTGGAAAAGAGACTTGTATAACTTTAAAATCAGGCAACTACCAAATTGCCTTACAAAGGTACATCTTAGTCAACAATTAACACATTATGGTCACATCAGACTTCAAATAAATGCTTTCATAGGCATACTGCAGAGCAGGGAACAGTAAAAACCTGTGAAGTTCATATTTATTAGAGAATCTTTCATACAATGAGCCAGGTCTGGGTCACACTGAAGGTCCACTTAGCCAAACAGCCTTTCTTAGCAAGAGGATTTAAAAGGCGGTGTGGTACTTCTGGTTGTATTCTCCCAGCTGCTTGCGAAGTGTCAGTTGCAGGATGTCCTCAGTCAGAGGCTGGACATCCGTCACTTTCTTCATAGCTTCACATGAGCCAATTGTCTGCTTAGAACCCAAGAGACTCTACTGATGTGTTTCTTAAATTTAACTATCGTGAAAATAATTTCTTATCACCTCTTGTAATTTCACTGTGTGCTCCCCTATCTGTGCCATACAGGAACAGCACACAGCAGCTATTTGTCTGTTTCATGCTGTTGAAGACTTTATGTATCTTTATGTGTTTTCCTTCTTTCTAGTAGACTGTTATCCTCTGTAAACACCACAGAGAACAATAGTGAGATCTGTTGCTAGTATGTTGTATCTGATGATTAGGAAAACAAAACTGACATAAATCTCCTACATTTGTCTCCAGGTTTTTTACTGTGTGGCTAAGGATCCTCCTAAATCAGAAGCCCCTGCTAGAATATACTCAATTCATGTTTGTTTTCTGTGTTCTAAATCTCCTCAACTACCACCTCCACTTGTAGCTGCCTCAGGCTTACTCTCCCNCTGCACCTACCTGTTTCCTCCAACAGCCCCTTTCCATTCCACACATCTGACATCTTCCTCCATGCTGTACTGCTGACAGCAGAGAAGAAAACAGAAAGCAGTAAATTACCTGCTCTAGGTACTCACACACAGCAGCTCCAGGATAAACACCACAAAGATAAAGAGAAGCCCACTTGATTATCTGCAAAGGTTATGTATGTGTAAAGCTGTGCGAATGCTTGGAAGAATATGAAAAATCTAACCACCAATCTCTGAAGAGGTTCTCCCATACACATAGAACCACTTCAGAAAATTTTAAGAGACCCTATATTAGCACAGTGAGGATACACAATAGTCTTAAGTTTCAAGAACATATTCATAGTCTAAAGATACTGATATTTCTCAAAGAAGTTACTCCATTAAATTGATGGGCTTGCTTGTTTATTGACTTGCACTAATATGTCTATATAATTCTGAATCCACTAAAAAATGAAAGTGAAGATATCTGTTTTCTTATCTCCTGAAGTTCACTCCTTTGGATTTTACTCTATTATTTTATAATAAGATTACCTGAATTGAAAGCATGAGAGATTAGTTTAAAAGCCAGCAGTCCAGCAGCCCCAGCATTACCAATCAAACCAGGCTCTTACAGCAGGCACATCTAGGGAGTGATTCCTTCTGAAACCCTGTGGTTGCTCTGATACAAGTCATCAGTGAACTCCTGCTGGTTGTGATCACATTTTGTGACTTCTGCTTTCTTGATGAAATAAGGTGATAAAGCACCCAATTTGTATTCAATACTTAGGTTCCTAACACAAAATAGAACATAACCACCCTTGTGGGATATATATAAAATCATCTTCTCACATCTGAAGATCAAAATTTTGGAAAATAGTTTTTTAGATTACATGATGTAATTATTTTTCATTCATAGAATTAAATAATGGGAGAAGAGCTAGAAGACAACAAACAAAACTCCAATAATCAGTGAATATGGTCTTCATTGGATAAGAGCCAGTTAATAGCAGAAGAACCTGTTTAATCCATACTCTGCTGAAAAGGGGGACTGACCACATCCCAGATATTTCCACCCCGGAGCAGAACAGCTGCTAACAATATTAACTCTACTGGAATATAATTTAACATTTTTGCAAACAAAGCATACATTGCTTTAAATACATTGTTGCTGCAATTATTTTCAAATTGCTTTACATTGAAAGCCTTTGAACTAATTAGAAGGTAAAAATTAATAACTGACATTTTTTATTAAAATCATTCACATTTTACCAGAAATAACTCAACCCTCAAAAAACCCAACCATAATCACAATAAAAGATTTTATTTTCTTATTCACATCATAGAAATAATAAATGAAAAGAGACTAGAAGAGCTCCCGTATCCTACACATTCCAAGAAATGCAACTTAAAGGTCAGGAGATAAATTTAAGTTTTACTTTCAAAAATTAACAAAGTGGAATTAAAATACTGAAGTGAGAAGTAGAAAAGTAAAATAAAAATACAAAAATAAATCAGAGATTGAATTGCACTATTCAAGAAGGTGATTTTTGTACTTTGCAGTCTATTAAAGTGCAACTAAGCCACCTCAGATTCAAGGAATATCTCTAACTAAGGATCAGACCAAAACACACTCAGCCACAGATATGTAGCAAGGTAATGCCAGTAAAACAATGTATTAGCAACTGGTTTGTAGATAATTATGTCGCTGGTTCTCTCTGGTAAGTAAATAAACCCTGCAGGAATTTCAATAAAGGTAACAAAAAGGTAACTTCATCCCAAAATGGCATGCTCTATGCACACATCTATTAGATCCCCTTATTTCAGATGCTCATTAGAGACAGTGGTAATTTACAAAAGAGTTCTGAAAACTACTTGACATGCTATCACTTTGTTTCTCAACAAGAAATTTCACCTTCAGAATCACAGCAGATATCCCAACCTCCTCAAAATATTCAACATAAATAAACTTATCCCCAGTTTTCAGGAAGAAGATAGTCAGGGCTACCTTTCAAGGAAGAGTTTGAAAGAAAGAAAACCATTGATGTGGCTTAGACACTTTCACCAGACCATAGAAATGTGGGTATAAAGAGACTGTCAGTAACAAATTTTAAGAAGAATTAAAGTTTTCTTGGACTTAATCATTATCCTTCCTAAAGGCTGCCTGGAAAAGAGAGCAATAGGCACATATGGAAGTAAAAAAACCAAGAATAAAGTGCTTTATATAAGCACTTTATTGTTATTTGAAGTTGGCAGAAACATTTAAATCAGTCTTTCAAACTATAAAAATGAATTTTTTAGCTTATCATAGCCTAATGAGAAAATTCTGATTTCACTAGAAATGGTGAAATACTGTCTTGAGCACAAGTGCTCCTTATCCCATTGCTCACACAGCCAATTTGCTACATACCTCCCACATTCTAATCAGGATTATTTCACAGAATTATCTGAGTAGGAAGGGACTCACAGGAATCATGGAATGAAACTCTTAGGTGAATGGCCCATATGAGGCACAAAACCACAACTTTGGCATTATCAGCACCAAGCTCTGACCAGCTGAGGTAATCAGCTCATGTCTTTGCCTTTCTCCACTTCTTTCATCAAGAAGAAGAAAACCAATAAAATACATTTGACTTATTCCAAACGTTAACAAAAAGGAGGAGTGTGCTTGTTTCTCTATAATAAAATCCCAGGAACACCTGTTCAAACATGAAGTTGCTGAAAGATTTGTTTAGTTACTTTCTCCAGATGAATCAGAAATGGCAAACTAAGGATCTTAGCATCTAATTCATGGGAATATAAACAGGAGTGCATTTGTACACACTGGACACCCTGCGTCCAAGTTCGTTATTGGAGAATTTAATAAAATTTTGGGGAGGAAACAAACAAACAAACAAGGAATACTAGGAAACTGTTTGGGACAGAGAAAAGGAAACTACTCTGCTGTCCTTCTTCTTTTACCACTGTCTGCAGCCTGAAAAATCAGCAGGACTTAAATCAGCCTTAGTATCTCAAGCTCTTGTTTCTCTTTAAACATTCATCTTTTTTTACTGAGTAATTCAATAGCATTTGCAGGGGAGGGATGCTGCAAGAGCTAAAAGCATGTTGCTAAAATCTGAGGTACTGATTCAATTACTCAAAAATTTTCACTCCAACAACAGTTTTGAGGCTGCAGTTTTTCAAATCTGGCATGTTGATCACCTGAAAAGATTCATTTGCTTCATGTCAGAAGACAATTTTTTACAAGATTTTCAGTTTGGATGTTAAGTCTTTCTCATTCTATATTAGAAATCTTCATCAGAAATGTCAATAACTCAGAAAACAAATTAATGCTTTAAGACACCAGGATATATGCTTGTAAATTCCTTGAATCATGCCTTAAACTCCCCCAGCTTTTCAGTGCTATAATGCATGATTTTATATGCAATGACAAGTAAGTCATTGATTGATTTACACAACTTATACACAGAACTGAAAAGTTAAATTTAGAGTATTGTAAATTTAATTTTCAAATTTTCATGATAGAAGACATGAGTACTGTTAGAGAAATATACTTCAAATGCACAGTCTATGAGGCTTTCTATAAAATGTTATGAAAAACCCTCTAAATTTAGCTTTAGAAGCAGAGGGTTTCCATCAGTTTCTCCAGCACACTGACTTCCTGGCAATCTGCAGGATCTACTGATCAACCACAAGCTTGCTTTTTCTTGTTCCTTTTGAATGTCATATTTGTTCTTAACATATGTGACAAGAATAAAAGGAAATTTTTTAATTGAAGAATATATTCACATCTGCAATGAATTTATGAAACTGAATGCTGAGAAAACTCATATGCATTCAAGAAAGTATAATTTAGAAAGGAATAAAATATAAGAGACAGATAAAAGAAAAACAAATTCAAATCTTCCAGCAGTATGAGTAGGTAAAACTACCTGAACAGCAGACAGCAATACTTTGATGCTATGCATTTTAACTACTTAATATTCACTACTTGAGCAATGAAGTGCTAAATCTGAAGCCATTTAATTAGATGTTATCTATAAAAGAAAAGCAACTGTAGGAAAAAAAAAAATCAAAACCAACAACCAGGAAACAGGACAACAGTAAAAAAACCAACAAAAAAACCCCCATCCAAACAAAAAACATCAACAAACCCCGCATAGCACAATTAACTATTAAAGAAGTTTATTCCCCTGAAAATCATAGAACAGAACAGAGTCACAGAATAGAATATGCTGTGTTAGAAAGGACTCATTAGGATCATCAAGTCCAACTCCTGGCCTGGTAGAGGGCAACTCAATAATCCTATCATGAATCAGAAGCATGTTAACTAAATGTGACAAGAACTACCATATGAACTCCCTTCTAGCCCAGTACTACCTATATTCCAGTACTTTTCTAATCATTCTAAGATGGTCTGCATCACAGCTGTAAAAATGTTTTATTTTTCTATTCTGTTTTTAATAAGCACATGCACACACAGAAGTGTGAAGTGTGAAGGAATCAAATATAATTAATGGAAATAAAACCAACAAAGGAGTATTCAAGTCTATGGGTGGGATTTGTTTCGGCAAACTAAAATTATAGTGGCAATGGTGTGCAAAAACTAGGAGTTGCTTTTCCAAAACAATATTGGTAGTCCCTGAATTTCAACTCCAGTCCTTCTCTGATTTGCTCTTCAGCTTTCTATGACTGGCATCATTATAGCCACCAAAATGGTTGTTAACTTTGCTCAATACTGTAGGAGAAAACGCATTAAACACTTCAGTCTTCGTTGTAATTTGCACTGATAATTTTAGTCCCTTCACTGAGGCGAGAAGTGTTCTTAGTCTCCCAGTCCACTACGTATGTGTTCTTAAAAAGATTTTTTGCTACTTTC
>VZTB01002471.1:12987-48379 GCA_013397245.1 Thryothorus ludovicianus
TAGAAGCTTAAGCTTTCTGGTTTGCTTTGCCTTTGTAATGCTTAGCTTCAGACATCTGAGCTTGGTTCTCCCTTTCTATCTTGTTTCTTTTCTGTGTTTGAGATTACAGTGATCGTGATGAAGGTCAAACTCCTACTGCTCTTCCAATACTTCCTCCATTGGAAAATTTTATTCTCAAGCTCATTAACACAGTCTTTCCCTAAATTCATTTCTTCTTTTCTATACCTCCCAGAAGGCTTCGTCAATCTGTCTTTTAGCTTATGAAAACAGTCTTCCAAAGAGACATTCCTGATATTTTGCTATTTTCTTTTCTGTATTTTCTAAGGATCATGAGCTTGTATTTCAAAGCTGCTCTCCCACAAGCGTTCACTCAAATCTTTCAACTAAGATTCCTCTGGGAAAGGTTATTGTAATGTCTATACATTATACTTGGGTTATCTAAATTCAGATCTACAGGCATCCCTGACTCAGGATTTAGTCAGTGCCTAGGCATGTAAATATACTTATGCAGTCAAAAGCCCCGACTAAGCACCTACATGTTCAAGATACAAAGTTTTCTACACTTATTACATATATGTGTATATATACATATATACACACACATATATACACACATATAAACACATATATATATATATAATGTATTATACGAACATATTATGGCCACTAGAATTCTACAGTCACTTGTGCCAAAAGCAGATGGTAATGTAGCAGGACTGAGGAGTTCAGTGTCCATCCTGTGACAAATGGGATTCTCAAAAAAAGCCCTTCCCCCACTGCAGATCTGTGGGACATTTGAGAGGGTCACAACCATTGCTTATTCATCATCGAGCAATTAAATAATATCAACAAAATCTCTAGCAACACAAAAGCTCAGTGTTACAGGATTTGCACAGAAGGACTTCAATTCTATGTCCTTCATCCTGATATGTGGTTTTTCAGAAACACACACTAATGTAAAGTCTGTGCCTGTCCCAAAGCCATCCTCTACCAGGGTTCAGTTTTCAGTTCCATGGCTGGAGCATCCAGGTGACAAAAAGTTTCTATTAGGTGATTGTTTCACTTTACAGTGGTATTTATAGGCTTTTTATAGTAAACTATTACTGTGCAAAAATCTTGGAAGAATTCCACAGAACAGAGCTGTGAATGGGAGGGAAGTTTTGCCATTTTTAAAGCATTTGGAGGAATAGACATATACACACAAAAAAGGTCCATTTCCAGTTTCCTCAATAAAGCCAAATGTCATGATTTAGCATGGGTAACAGGATACAAATAGCATATTTCAGTCTGATTCTGTCCTTTAGTGCCACACAGTTCATTGTACCTGAGAAAATGGTGCTCACTGATGTGGCTGTGTTGTTACTAGGCAACCAGAGATAAAATGCAGGGCTTAATGATTTTTATTTAATGCATTTTTATGAGAAAGTACACTCTCTTTTTTTCCCTCCCCTGATATTTTTTGAGGTGTAAATTCTATTTTCCCAAGGAGATATATTTAGCCATCTTCTGTGATCTGAACAAGAAAATTATTCAAACTGGATATTCAAACAGCCAGGCAATAAATATTTCTAAACATATTGATCATTACCACTACCAAACACTTTCACGGTGGCGCAGTGCCTGCGATCTCAAACCACTTCACCAGGGAAAAATATACAGTAGGTTTCACATCAGAGAATAACAAGAAAACAGGTAAGAGCTCAGGGTCATTTGGGACAGTTACAGACATTTATTTGCTCTTCTATGGCAGAAAGCAAGAACCCAAGCCTGTATCACCCTCTCCCATGCTACCATAACACCACATCTGCCAAGGTGACCCCATGTTTTCTCCTGGGGCTTTGGGTAACCCCAATTCCCTACAAAAGAGAGATGTCATGACCAAAAGCCCCAGTGGGGGTCTGCTCAGAGATGCCTCTACAGGGAGATGCACATGTTAAGAAGCACCCTGTTATCACAGCCCTTGCCCTAGGAGTCTAGGCACACACACATCCAAGAGGCCTCCCTGCAACTCCAAGCTTCCTCATAGTTCATTTCCCATCACAAAATTCAATGACTCCATTGAGAGTCCTGTCAGCAGTGACACCTCCTCAATTCAGCCTGACCTTCATTCAACAGTGCTAGAAGTGTTACTACATCTGTAACACCACACAACCTCTCAAGTTTCTTCATGCACCATGCTCTCCTTTCAATCTTTACATGGGCTGGTGGCTTGTATGTAAATTCTAACCATTGACCTTCTTTTGTATCAGCCAATTTCTCAACTCTCCTACTTTTGCTGCAGGAACAGGAAAGTGTTTATAGATCTGAAAAAAAAAAAAAAAAAAAACCTGAAAGCCTTAGGCTAAATGTGTGCGTGAGAGCTCAGGTTCAAACAAAGCCACAGGTCTGACTGCAAGCTTAGCTTCTGCAAGTTCTGCAAGCTGAAGTGAGAAGCAGATGAACTCCCTGCATCATTTTGCTTTTATATATAGATAAAGCCAAAATAACTGATGCTTCCAACATTATTTAGCATTTGTCTTTGCAAAGGTTAACTTCCAAATAACAGGAATCATGCAATTCAGTTGAAAAAATTTTTTTGACCTTTAATAATGGGTCACCTTCAAATTAAAGTAGAAATTCCATTGAACTTGGCACAGTTAGATTTTTACAGTTGTATGTCCCTCAGCACATCTTTATTATCTTGATAGCAGGTTCTACTCCCTCTTAGATAAACAAGAGATGCATGCAACAGTTCAAAAGAATTGTGCAGATCAGTATTAGAAGCTTACAACTAATTAATGTATTTCTGATTCCAAAATGATATGGAATTGCTACTTCTGACCATTTTCCTATTCAAAATAAAAAAGTCTGAAAGTTTAATCTGACATTTTAAAAATCAGTAATTCTTCACTGTGTGTCCCAAACATAACAGGTAATAGTTCAGTCTCACTTCCTCCTTCTTCAGATGCCTCTATGCACAGCCAACCTCGCTTCTTACAATACAGGAGAATTTTTAAGCAAACAATAGCTACCAGTCTATGAGTTTGTGAAGTGGGGATTTTTTATCTCTTATCTCTTTTTCTTTTCTCTTATCGTTCACAACCACAAAATTTGCCTGCCTCTGAATTGTTACAATTACTGTCTGTACGTCAGGAAAGAGCGTTTAAAACACCACACAGACTGAAACTAGCATTAAGTAAAGAAAAAAAATCTGATTGTGTATGCATGTCAGATTTCACAGCTCCTCAGTTTAACTTAGAAGGACATGGTAACAAATGTAACTGATTTCCAGTTAACTTCCTATTTTCAACATGTTCACAGATACATTGAGATTGGATTTCCAGTAGTTTATATTTCATTAGCACCTTACAAATGACAAATGCCATTCCATATTTGTATCAACAATCAGAAACTAAAGTAAATCTCAGGAAACTGGGAAACAATCCTGAAAACCCCAGTTAAACACTTTGTCTTTGAAGACAAGCCTGACCTGTAGCTATTTTGATGAAAAGGAGCAGGGTTTGCTTCAAGACTATACTCCTAGAGACTAGAACTGTCTGCTTAGATTCAGTTAAATGTTCAGTCAGTGAAAAAGAGAAATAGAGCTCAGAACAAACATCAGAATTTAGAAATCCCCACTGCCAAAACAGTATCTGAATTGCTACTCTACACAAACTTATTTTTTTGTCCCTGTAAATGGGATTGAGAATTTCAATCTTCAGCCTTGAACAACATTAACTAGGGAGTCAGGCAAAACTCCCATTTTCAGTAACCTAAGTTCCCTATTGATGAGTTAAGACATTATATACTGCTCAGTACTGAGGATGTACTAGACACCATATAGAGATATCTCCTTCTGATTCCCTGAGTTTTAACTTTTAAACCCAAACACAACATTGTGAATTCCACTTTGAAAGAATGACATTTGGAAGTTAAGTCAAAGATGGTTCAAAATATTTTTCCTAAATCTAGAGTTTTGCATCTTCATCTAATTTGTCCATAAAAAACAGAATTGTAAAGTAATATTAATAATGCATCTTGCAAAAAGATTGACAGTATTAAATGGTATTGAAAATGCAATAAGATTCAAAGTGGACACAGTTCACTGCAGATCTACTAACAATTGATACATGGAATTACAGCAAGAACGATGTCACATCAGTTGCTCACTGACAAGAAAATTCTACCCTATCACACATGGATAGAAGAGCAGAAAGAGAGAGTGAGATGGAATGTAGGTGGAAGGCTTTGATCTACTTAAATTCTTTAAATGCCAGAATGAACAAGGTATAAAGGACAAGCGTCTATAAGGAAAGATTCTTTATTCAATTTTTAAATAGAAAAATACTTGAAACCTTTCTTAAAAACAAAACATGAAAATGTTTCGCTGCATTGTCGCTGTAAGTCATGTGGCAAATATCATGGTATTTTTTGTGATAGTTCCGTGAGCCACAAAGAAATAACTGAAGTTCCCAAATGTATTATCCAGAGATGCTCTATGTAACAAATATATTTTCCAAATAACATCTTACAAACAAACAAACACCCAAGCCAACCCTCAAACAAACAAACAAAAACTCATAAGAAATAAAAGCCTCTTCCATAAACCATTTACTAGAAATAGCCTAGAAGAGCTTTTCTTGATCTTACTGCCAAACAGTATTTAGCTTTTATTAGGAATATAAAAAAACTTAACAGAGAGTGAAGAAAAAGATAATAGAGCAGTCTATCTTTTACATACTGCTATGCCTTAGTAACTCTCCCAGCACCACTATTTTTCCAGTGTAGGCTGCTTCATGTTTTTAAATATCATTTCAGACAAAGAAAAAGGGCAAAAAGGTTGAAAGAAACTTCTAGATCAGCTAGTCCATTCTCTTTCTCAAGACATAGCCTGTATCTCCTTGTGGACTGATATTTATATAATTTATTAAATTTTAGAGATCACAACTGTGATAGCTCTATGGTTTACCAAAACTACATAGTTAAGTACCTGATTTTATTTTCAAGAAGTTTTGCATAAAGTCTAATGTGAATCTTCTCAAGCACAGCCTAAGCCTACTCTTCTTTTTCAACCATGTATGACTTTATTTAACAAATTTGAAAGCTCTTACTTTGTTTCCCTTTCAAAGGCTGATCACAGTGAACAGGAAGTTGTGGTCAGCATCAGATGTACAGCAACAGAGGAATTAATCACTAAAGCAGAGCACAGTGTCAGGAGAAGGTAATCCAAGGAGAGAGGTTAGTCCACTGCCCCTGATTTGAAATCCTGCAATGATCTGAAATCCCCCACCCTGTCTCCAGAATACTGTGTAAGATAGACAGATATGTTGACTATATCAGTATAGAGCTTACTATGTTTCAATCCCCTACCTCTACTACAGTTGTCTTCGCAGCTTTGCACATAGGTTGGTTGAAATTTCTTGCAGTTTTCCTGAAAATAAATAAAAAAAACCCTAATAAATATTCAAGGCATAATAGTACAATGAAAGACTTTTCGGAGACAAGCTACTAGTGGAATGTCTGTATTTTAAGCATCATAAAGCTTTTTGCCAAACAGCTGGAGAACCAATTAAAAAAAAAAAGTACAAGGGAGAAAGAAAGTATTATGGAATTGTGTAAGATGCACCTGAAATGAAATAATATTTTGCTACATTAGAAAGTATTTATTACAGCTCTTTTGACTTTTAATCAGCACACTCTTAAATTGAAATGGGGTATGTTACTGATATCTTCATTTATTGGATCCAAAAGCAGCACTAAGCTGGACTTTGTACAATGCCATTATTTCACTGCACAAAGGATGAAATTAATCTCCACAGGGGACCAGCACGAGGCCTAACAATCTCTCAAGTATGCTTTCCTAACTCAGACTAGGACTTTACCTGGTAAAGATAGCACTTTACCTGGTAATAAATGTAACCCAATTCTCTTTCAAAACAACCAAAAAACCAAAAACCCAAAAGACCTCTACCCTGTGTCAGTTTTGGCACTCACTGTAAGACTCTGGCATTCACCCCAAATATTACCACAAAGCATTTCTGTACCAGGGGAAAAGAACCTCTAGAGAATAAAAGCAACCTTTGATATGTATACCTGTGTTAGGAACTGCACCAAGATCCACAGGGGAAACAAAGTGATCTGTGTCAGCCACTCTTTTTATTTTTTTAGAAACCAAACAAAACTGCGTAGCACATTTAACAATTAAGAAATACTATGAAGGTTTTAGTGGTGTTCCACTGCTAGCTTCTCAGCATTTTTCTCCGTTTAAAAGCAGAATGCTTGGAAATTTTTCATCAAAATCCATGAAACCAGGTTTGAAAACAAGATAAAACCTCCTTCCCATATGGTTTTTCCACAGAAACATTTTTTTTCTCCCTGACCATCCTTACTTCACAGACTCACAGAATCATTTAGGCTGGGAAAAAGCCCTTAGGACGGTGGAGTCCCTCAGCTGACCTGCAAGGTGGTCTCCCCTCCCTCCCTCCTCCGTGCCCGCTGCCGCCACCGCCTGGCTGCCGGGGCGGCACGGCACGGACAGAGAGCTCGGACAGGACTGCAGTGCGCACACAAACCAAAGCTATACCCAAAGGCACGTATCTCCGGGAAACGCTGTTTTACCGGCAATACACAGCAACTGCGAAAACAGGGGTCAGCCCTGCCCTGGGGGCATCAGGGACAGCATGGCCAGCCGGGCAAGGGAGGGGATTGTCCTGCTCTGCTCTGGGGCAGCCTCACCTCGAGTGCTGGGGGCAGTTCTGGCTGCCACAATATTAAAAAGATACTAAACTATTAGAGATTGTCCAAATGTGGATCACAAAAATGATGAAGGGCCTTAAAAGGAAGCCAAATCAGGAGCAGCTGAGGTCACTTGGTGTGTTCAGCTTGGGGGAGACTGAGAGGAGACCTCATTGCAGTTACAGCTCCCCTGTGAGGGGAAGGGGAGAGCCAGGCACTGATCTCTGCACTGCAGTGACCACTGACAAGACCCCAGGAAATGACCTGAAGCTGAGTCAGGGAAGGTTTAAGTTGGACACCTGAAAAAGTTTCTTCACCCAAAGCGTGGTTGGGCACTGGAACAGGCTCCCCAGGGCAGTGGTCACAGCACCAGCCTGACAGAATTCAAGAAGGGTTTGGACAATGCTCTCAGGCACATGGTGTGACTCTTGGGGATAAGTGCTGTGCAGGGCCAGGAGCTGGACTTTGATGATGCTTGTGGGTTCCTTCCAACTCAGCATATTCTATGATTCTATGAATATCTGCTGCCCATGGATCTTCTTGGTGACCACACAGACCCAAAAGAAGGATGTAATAACAAGAACCAAAAGAAAAAACCCACAATGTGAATTTATACTCTCCTCTGAGAGATGAATACAATGCTAGTTAGTAGTGATTCAGCAAAAACTACCCAAAACTAGGCAAAGTAGCAAATGAGAAGAAAAATAGTTATAAAAGCTGAATTAAAATAGCTGAGCAAATGGATACAGATGGGGAAAAGGAAGATGACAAAATTAACAATTCAATATTTCATCCCATGTCACTACTTTTCTGAGCCAAAGACTTTCTCAAGATTGTAGTGACTACTCTGTCAATAAAAGGGACTGATATAAAATTATTTTTGCATAGGGAAAAACTACAAGAAAACATTTCAATGTTAATTTGACATTAAGAAGAGCCAATGGTCTCTAATCTGACATAATTTATAAAAGCTTTTTCCATTTAAACGTTCTTGAGTTAGTAAAGTTGTTTCAGAAGCAGCAGTCTTTTGCAGGATCAAAGGCTTTATTTCTAAAGAACACACCATCCAGAAGTTTTATGGGATCAAAGGCCTTATTTCTAAAGAGTACATCATCCAGAAGGAAAAAAAACAAGCACTACACTTATTTTCCAACACAGAATAATGTTAATAATGGGTTAGCGGTAGGAAATTAAAAAACTAGCTAGACAAAGTTGCATTTTTATCTTAATGTAGTTTTCTGGACATCTAGACTCAGCAATGTCTACAAAATTCCATTGTTCCACTGGATTTCTAAGCTGACCCAAGGGCATGACATCTTTTCTCCCGGAGGCAAAAGGTAGAAAACTAGTTCATAGCAGCCTAAGCCAACAACAAACCCTGATGATATCAAGGTGCAGAGACACCTCAGGTATAAGCAGAATTTATCCATTGCAGAACCAGTTGAGCATGAAGAGATGACCTGACATGACGTGACAGAAGAGGCTATGACTCAGGTTATCCCTTCAACATTTCTGCTTCTTTGTCAATAGTCTATTTGCATCACCAACAAGTCACACATTTGCTTGTAAAGTCAAAGCACATTGGGTTAAAACAACTGGCAGAATGGTACCAGATGAAAAGGGAGGGGAGCCAAAGGAGGCAGACAAACCACTCTCCATGATATTTCAAATCATGGCAGTCAGGTGAAGTACCTGGTGACTGGAAAGAGGGCAAGATGGTTCCTATCTTTAAAAATTATATAAAGGAGGACCACAGGAACTACTGACCTGTCAGCCTCACCTCTGTGCCTGGGAAGATCACGGTGCACACTCCTAGATGCTGTGCTAAGCCACAGGGAGGAGAGTGAGGTGATTCAGGACAGCCAACATAGCTTCACATTGATTAGGCAAGTCGTGCCTAACCAATATAGTAGTCTTCTGTGATGGAGTGACTACATCAGTGGATGAGAAATGGCTATAGATGTTTTTATCTGCACTTCTGTAAAGCCTTTGTCAAGGCTTTACAGCCCCACAGCATCATTGTCTCTAATTTGGAGAGAGATGGATTTGATTGCATAGACTGTTTAGTAAATGAGAATTGGTTCAACAGTCACATCCAAAGGGTAGTGGTCAATGGCTCAGAGTCCTGAGTGATATCTGTGACAAGTGGTGTCCCTCAGCAGTCTGTAATGGGACTATGTTATTTGATATCTTCATTAATGACACAGATGAAGGAACTGAGTGCACCCTCTGCAAATTAGCAGATGACACCAATCTGAGTGGTGCTGTTGAGTGTTGCTGGGATGCCATCCAGAGGGACAGGGACAAGCTCAAGAAGTGTCTCTTGGGAATCTGATGAGGTTTAAGAAGGCCAAGTGCTGGTGCTGCACCTGGGTGGGAACAACCCCTGGTACAACACAGGCTGGGCATGAACAGCCCCAGAGCAGCCCTGCCCAAAGGACTTGGGGGTGCTGGGGGTGAGAGGCTGGACATGGCCCAGCCATGGCACTCCCAGCCCAGAGAGACAAACGTGTCCTGGGCTGCATCCAGAGCCCCGTGGGCAGCAGGGCAGGGAGGGGATTCTGCCCCTCTGCTCTGCTCTGCTGAGACCCAGCTGGAGCATCCAGAGCAGCACAGGAGGCACAGGGACCTGTTGGAGCCAGTCCAGAGGCTACCAAGATGATCAGAGGTCTGGATAACTTCTCCTACAAGGAAAGGCTGAGAGAATTATAATTGTTAAGTCTGGAAAAGAGAGGGCTTCAGGGTGACCAAATTACAGCCTTCCAGTTCCTGAAGGGAGTATTCAGCATAGACAGACTTTTCACAAAGGCACGTAGTGACAAAACACGGGAGAATGGCTTCAAATTCAAAGAGGGAGGTTTAGATTTGATACTAGGGAGAAATTCTTTACTGAGGCACTGGCACCCACTGAGCACAACTGTGAAGAGAATTTGTGGAAGCCCCGTCCCCAGAAGTGTTCAAGGCAAGGCTGGACAGAGCTCTAAGCAACCTGACCCAGTGAAGGGTGCTCTTACCCACAGCTGGAGGTAGAACTGTAAGATATTTAAGACTGCTTCCATTATGGGATTCTCTGACTTTCCACAGATGCAGTGGCACTCCCTGATGTTGTCCCTAATAAGCAAAGCCCCAAGGTTATGACGTTTGTTAAATAAAAGCTAACCACTGCTAAGTGGTGCACAATAGTTCCACTCAGCATGATGATGTCTGAAATGAAAGCCACCACAACATGCTAAATGGAACAAAAGATCTAGGGCTCATGAAACATAACTTTAATAAAAAACAACAAAACAAACAGTTTTAAAAACACCTTTCTAAAGAAGTTGGTGCCGTTTTGAATTCCAAGAAAACAGTTCAGCTTGATGTATGATAATAGCAAAATAACTAATTCCAGCCTGTGGTCCAAGTAAGTGTACCTAAAGTACATCCTTTAAATTTATAAAAGCTCTTAGCTTGAGGATGATTAACAGTTTGGCAGACACACCATTACTACTGGCTTCAGAGTCACAGGAAACACACTGTGAATAGTACCACACTGTGGTAGCAGACGGCAAGTTGTAAGACGACCCTATGTTTGTCTGTTCTGTGTTATCAGATAATCATGTCTCATCCAAAAATGGAACAGCTCTGCTTATCATAAGCAAATTCCTTTGAGCTAGCAGTATTCTATATGGAATAGGACACCAGATGATGATCAGTTTCCATCTTCCATTAATTACAGTTGAAGGGAGGAGTCAAGATTTTTAGGTCTTCACTCCAGATGGAAGTAGTATCTGTTATCAGCTGTATTGTGTGAATGTGGGAGACATAATGAAGGCTTCTGAAAGGAACAGGAAGAAGGAAAGGCATAGAGAACAACAGGACATAAAGGAAGAGGGTAAAAGGAGAACACAATCAGCCTGTTTCTGTGGAGAATGAAAGAACTTTTGAGAGTTTTGTACTATGCATCACTAGAAAGATACAGGATAAAAGCACGGAGAGTAGTGGCTCAGGATCAAAAAAGGCAAGGCCAAGGGGGAAGAGTGTTTCCTGTATTCACTGTACCAGAGCCTAAGGAGAGCAGTTTAGCAGCCATCAAATTCATCTGCACACACACAAAAAAGTTCAGCTTTCAATCAGAAACCATATTGTCTTGCCAGTGGGAGAGTCAGAATGTCAAGAGTTGGGCAAAAAAACTAAGAAAAGCATTACTTTACAAGTATTATTTTATATACTTATTTTTCAGTTGCTTTTCCAAGTCCTTGTTTGTTCTAATACAAAGGCAGACTCTCAGTCAGCATGTGCTTTTAACAAACTGCGAGTGATAACTACAACACTTACCTTTTCATCTGATAGCCATAAGACAAACAAATAAAAGCCAGGCATTAAACATAAGCAAATCTCTCTCCTGCTTCAGTTCAGAACAAACCAGAACACTAACAGAGCAACTTATATAAAAGATTTTTTCAGTAGCACAATATCAAACTTTTCAGTGCAAAGATATTTAAATTCATATGATGCCTTTCCCTAAGCCACTGAGATGAAATCAATGTTAAACACAGTTTTCTTTAGACAGAATCAGTGTTCCTATCATTCAGTGGCCAGAAGACTGACTCAGTTCTCTTCTATCGTAGATGAACCTGTACTTCTTGGGTCAGCCTTTAATTGCTCAAGAAAAAGGACCCAAACTAACATGAAAATTGAAAGAAACATAATGTCACTAAATGTCTCAACAGTCATCATAACAACTTTGGTCTGCTGTGCCTCATTTTTAACTATAAATGCTTCATTTCATAGCTATGTTTGAATTCTCAAAAGTCATTAGAAAAAGCAATTATATTCTGGTGTTTTATAGCAGTGTCATTTGGCAGTAGGGAAAGGCAATATGAAAAAATGTGAAACCAGTAAGACATTATTTTGCTGTAACACAAGGGGCAGGATTCTCCTTCTCATTCATTACCTAAACTGTAAAATAATCTTTTCTCACCAGTAAACAACTCATACCTGAAAATTATGTTTCCTGCACGATCAGCCTTCCATGCCTTCACAAGAGCAAAATCTCCTGTGATCGATTTCTCCAGAATAAAGTGACGGCCATCAAACTCCCTCACCTACAGAGAAAAATACAAAATTGAGATGGAGGTTTCTTCCAACAGATTTCACATGTAATACTTACTTTAGGGGTTAGTTTTGCAGACTATTATATTTCAACTTCTTTTTGTACTCTGCAATGGTTTAACTGGAAAACTCACAGACAACAGAGAGGCATGGGAAGGTCATAAACCCCAGTTTTATCATAGTGTCTCCAGTAAAACATCATGAGAATCCGCATTCCTCTTGCTCCATCTACTGGAACTAGACATGCTTTGTCCTGCACATCTACCAGCTAACCCAAAACTGAAGTGCTAAAGCAGAATTATTGAAACAGTTCATAGGCACTGCCCACCATCAAAAACCCCAAATCCAAAATGAAGTAAATTCAAGATAGACTACTCAAATCATATAATCTAACATGCTGAGTTTCATTTGTTTTTCCCTGAATTTATGATCAGTGTTTGCAATGAATAATACTGTGCCTGAAGACAAAATATGAAACAGAGACAGAGCTAGTCTTTTAATCCCATAGAGAGATGAAAGACAACCTCTAACCTCTCTTAACAATACAGAAGGTAAAAGTATACACAAATATTACTTGAGAGCTTTTTAAAATTGCTGAAAGAGGAAGGAAGTATGAGAAAAGTGTATCAGACATCAGTTTGCCAGTACCATAAAAGGAGATCTGAGCCTTTATAAAATGACAAATGAAACAAATCATCTTAGTCATGTTATTAGTACCACATAGTTATTAGACTGAGGAGAGTAAGGGAGATTTCTCCTTGACAAATGTCAAAAGAAAATGAAGAAAAACATTATTAAAATTATAAGCTATTTAATGAACAAATTAATTCCTCCCAATGGTAAAACCTCACAATGATGTATGCAGTAAAAAACTTAAGCAAATAGAGAAGACTAAGACAATGTCTAGATACTGCAAATAGTCATATATAAAATACATGAAAACCGTGGGTTAGGGTGGAATTATCTTTGCCACAGAAATATTCTTGAGTTAAAATTGAATGATGTGTGCAGGCTAACTGGAACACACAATATTAGCCCCACCCATTTCTTCAAGAAATATTATGGCACAGATATCTCTTCCCTTCTCAATTCTATATCCAATTTCAAAATGAAACCCTTGTTTCTCCCTTGAAAGCCACAGTCTTTTTATTTCTTCACAGTTTTAAAAACTGAGAGTAATTGCATTTCAAATGTTGGGATATGCAATTCCTGAATTTTGAGTCAACTGAGCTCTTCCCAGTCTAACAAGAGAATGCCCCATTTCTTCTGAGGCTAATGCTCCATGTACAGCTGCAAGGCCACTTACTGCCTAGTGCAGTATTTAATGAGCACTTGCCCCACTAACAGGAGATTGTTCTCAAACAGCTCTATGCACTACAGTGGCATGGTACAAAATTTTGATTGAATACACAGCAAACCTGGTCAGAGAATAGTCAAGTGAAGAGTGATTCTCTTGAAAGCAAGGCAGGCTTTCACTTGGACCAGGTCTTGATGCTAAATCACTCTAGAACTGTAAAAACTTCTTTAACACATCACAGAGGACAGCAGTAAGAAGTGGAAGCAAAGCTAATGTATCTGGTGCCAGAGACATTCAGCTAACTGAATACAGTAATGTTAAACTTAACTCCTTAAACTCCTGCTTATCATGTAAATATGTCAGAAATTAATTTTTCAATGCTGAAGGCTTCCTAATGGCAATCAGACCTCTTACCTCTCTTGGCTGGCTGGCAATGGCAATGGTGCCATCTGTGTTGTACTTGATGGGTGCACCCCCTTCCTGCACCAGGGTCCCATAGCCAGTACTGGTGTAAAATGCTGGGATTCCTGCTCCTCCTGCTCTAATACGTTCAGCAAGTGTACCCTATAAGAAAACACATTTAAGAAATCATCATTTGGGAACAACAAATCAAACTCTGATGAACAGCTTTTATATCCTGTCATTTGTACCTTTTCCTTCTGTACACAGTAGACAGATGTGATTATCTATTTCTTCCTCACATTTTAGCTTTCCTCTGTGGGACTAGTACTGGATATGGCAAGAAATGCTTGACACACATTCATGAACTGCTAGAGATGGCACTGTCATACAACTACCTCCCAAATACCAGGGCCCAGCACTTCGCTGTCTTCTCTTCTTCAATTTGTTTCCAAATGCATTATTCTTGAGAACAGTAGAGAGTTCTTTTTCTCTTTCCCACCTGACTACATATCCTAGAAGGTTTTTCTTGTCTAACAGTCCTAAACATTGATGTTCATTCTTCAACATTCTAAGAAAAACTTCAGAACCCACTCCTAGTTGAAACAGCCAAGCATGGCAGATTGAGAAAGAAAGAGGGAGTCCAGTGATCTAGGCTGCCCATGACAAGAGTACCAAAAATTTAACAGAGCAATTTTTATACTATCTTTGATCACTGTGTCTGCACTCTATGTCCAGCTATAGTACAGGATACTAGCCGCAAAAATTCCTCATTCACATTAATTATGGACTTACAGCCAAAGATGTGTGTTTGATTTTCATTAGTGTAATTTCCTGGATTTTTTTTTTTTTTATATATTCCTGGATTCAAAGCAAGACAAGAACATTGCGGTCAATTATCCAGTTTAACAGCCTCAACAACACAGATTTTATCTTCCCTAGTTATCCTGCAAGAAGCACAATGGCTTCTGGTTGGTTTTCAAAATGGTGGCAAGAGGCAGATGCAAACCATGCAACAATACAGAGTCCTGTGCTCGAAGAAGCCTCAGTATTTCAAGATCTCACCGTGATCTTCCTTACTGTGCCACAATAATACTGAAGTCTCCCATTTTGCCTAAGGTTATACCAAACTATTTTAAGAAAGACTATTTTACTTGACACAAGTATTTCAAATCCTCACATCTCCTAGCATGTAATTAATTCACCTTATTTTTCTCATTACATAATGTAGACCCATTATTTCCATGATGGATCTACATAGCTTATCTGTAGTCCACAGATAGATACTACACATCTAAGGAGTTCATGATCCTCTGGGTGAAAGTACTGAACATTAAAGAGAAAGGGAAAAAATGCATTGTGAGATTTGTGACATTTGAAACATCAGGCATGACAAGTGTCTGGTTATTTTCAGGTCTGCTGGCTGGGTATAAAAGGACCTTTGCCACTTGTGTCTGTAATTCTAAAAAACATTCTCTCACAGCATCCTCACAGGCAAGCTCAGGAAGAATGGACTGTGTGAGAGGGCAGTGAGATGGATTGAGAACTTGTTGAACAACTGATCCCAGAGCATTACAATAAGTGGCACAGGATCTAGTTGGAGGCCTGTCACTAGTGGTGCCCCCAGGGGTCAATACTGAACCCAGTATTGTTTAATTTTTTCATCAGTGGCTTGGAGGAAGGGCAGAGGCCTCCTCAGCAGTTTGCTGATGACACAAAGCTGGGACCAGTGGCCGATAGCCCAGAGAGCTGTGCAGCCCTTTGGAAGGACCTTGACAGGCTGGAGAGATGGGCAGAGAACAATCTGAAATTCAGCCAGGGAAAATCCAGGGTCCTGCACCTGATGAGGAATGATCCCATGCACCAGGCCAGGCCAGGGACTGACCTGCTGGGAAGGACCTGGGGTCCTGGTGGGCAACAACTGACCATGAGCAGTGTGCCCTTGTGGCCAAGGTCAGCGGTATCCTGGGGAGCATCAGGAAAAGGAATGCCAGCAGATCAGGGAGGTGATCCTGCCCCCTCTGCTCAGCCCTGCTGAGACCATGTCTGGAGAGTTGTGCCAAGCTCTGTGTTCTTCAACAGAGACATAGAACTCCTGGAGTGGATCCTGGAGTGAAGAGACTGAACCATCTCTTACAAGGAAAACCTGAGGGAGCTGGGCCTGTTCAGCCTTGAGCAGAGGTGACTGAGAGGGGCCCTTATCAATGCCTATAAGTATCTGAAGAAGGGGTGCCAAGAGGAGGCAGTCAGACTCAGCCCAGGGGTCCTGAGCAATAGGACAAGAGGCAATGGGCAGTAAACATGAGGAAGAACTTCTTTACTGTGACAATGACCACACACTGGAACAGTTTGCCCAGAGAGGTCTTGGAGTCTCCCTCACTGGAGACACTCAAGCACCATCTGGACACGATCCTGTGCTGTGTGCTCTGGGATGACCCTGCTTGAGCAGGGAGGCTGGGCCAGATGACCCACAGTGGGCCCTTCCAGCCTAACCCATCCGGTGATTCTATAATTCACAAGAGAGGGAGCTCAAGATACTATTCTTAATAAAAAACTTAACACATTTGTTTTTCCCAGAAACTTAGATAAATAGCTCTTTAAAGCCTAAATTTTATATGTCATCTCTGAAAATGCCACATTAACATGCTGTAGGCTTTAAAGTTAGAGCACCAACTTCACAGTTGATCTCAATAGAATATAACTGATATCAGTGATTTTAGGATCTCACTGCATGCGTGCTATTTGGGTAGCTTGGAGGTGCTAAAATAATTAAAAATAGGGTGTTAAAAAATAAAGTTTTAAATTTGCGTATAATAGTATGCACAGATCAATTTCGTTAAGAGTTAATAAATAAGCCAAAAACAGTTTTGTCTCACAAGGAACGAAATCTCCGAATTTGATTCCTGCCCACTAGATGGCAGGCATTACACATTCAAACATCCCCAAAAACTGTCACTAAGACAGGAACAGCGCCGCTCCTTCACTTCCTTCCCTTTATATGGGGCCACAGTACTGAGCATATTTTATGCCTTTTTCTACAGTCTTCAGTCTTCAATCAAATCTACACATATATATGTATATGTGTATGTGCATGTGTATGTGTGTGTATATATATATATATATAAACTTCAGATTAATATAATCTATTATTAATTAATTCCATTAAAGGAATTTACACAAATGACAGTCAGTTCTTAAAAGATATATGACCCTAAGATGGTCAAGGTTTTGGTAGCTAGAGGGGTGATTTCTGTGAAAGTATGCCAGAAGCTTTCCCCAGTATCCACAGAACCACTGCCAGCTGGATCCAAGGCTGAGCTCATCAGCAAGAGTGGTAGTGCCTCTGGTACAGTGTGCTGGAGAAGGAGAACCTCTTGCACAGATATAAGTGCATCCAGAGCAGAGAGGAGTGAGAATATGTGAGAGGAACAGCTCTGCAGAAACCAAGGTAAGTGAAGGAGGAGGGTCAGGAGGTGCTCCAGGTGCCTGAGATTCCCCTGCAGCCTGTGGCAATACCATGGTGAGGCTGCTGTGCCCCTGAAGCCCATGGTGGGCACATGAGAGCACCTACATCCCTTGGAGGAGCCCATGCCAAAGCAGGTAAATGCCTGAAAGAAGGCTGTCACCCCATGGGAAGCCCATGCTGCAGCAGGCTCCTGGCAGGACCTGCGGCCCCATGGAAAGAGGGGCCCATGCTGGAGCAGGTTTGCTAGCAGGAATTGTGACCCCAGAGGGGATCTACGTTGGAGCAGCCTGTTCCTGAAGGACTACACCCTATGGAAGGGACCTGTGCTGAAGTAGTCTGTTCCTGTAGGACTGATCCTATGTAAGGGACCCACACTGGATGGCAGAAGAGCATGAGGAGTCCTCCTGAGCAGGAAGGAGCTGTACAACATGTGATGAACTGAACACAACCCCCTATTCCTTCCTTCCCCCTGTGCCTTTAGCAGGGAGGAGGTAAATTATGAATATAGCTACAGCTGGGAAGAAGGGAGGGTTAGAGTAAAGTGTGTGTAGGGGAAAGGGTTGTTAAGATTTGGTTTTTCTTCTCTTAGCCTACTCTTGATTTTATTGGTGTAAACTAAATTGAGTTCTCCAAGTTGAGTCTATGGTGCCCACGACCATAACTGGTGAATGATCTCTTCCTTTACTTATCTCAACCCAAGAGTCTTTTGTTATATTTTCTCTCCCCTGTCCAGCTGAGGGGAGTTGAGAATGAGGCTTTGGTGGGCACTTGGAGTCCAGCCAGGGTCAGCCCACCACAGATGGCAAGTGGCTTCTGCAGACAAGCAAAAAGCATTTGGATTGCAAAACAATTTTATAAGAGCCCTTAAGCATTATTCTACTCAATATTTTAGATTAAAAGAAATCACCACTCTCTAAGAGACACTCCTTACCTGTGGTGTCAGCTCAACTTCAAGCTCACCAGATAAATACTGGCGTTCAAATTCAGCATTCTCTCCAACATATGATGACACCATGCGCTTTATCTGCTTTGTCTGAAGCAGAAGACCAAGTCCAAAATTGTCAACACTGTGTAGAAAATGCCAGACAATACAATTTTATTGTAAATAAAGCACTTGATAAGCTGTAATGACTTAACAAGAAAGTATAGAGTTATCCCTCACACACATAAGGAATTGAAGAAAAAAAACACAAATCCCAGCTTTTAGAGGGTAAAGCATCAAATCTACAATGAAAACTTAAGATTTCAGTGTTGAGACCTCATCTCTTCCAAGGCATAGAATACATCCAAAACTTCCGTTTAAAGTCATTTCACATGTTAACAGCTAAAAATACCAGCTTGACAAGTGGTGTTATTTTACATATCTGCTCCTTTAAAAAGCAAAACTAATAAAATGGTAAGTGATTGCTTAGAAGCCCAAGGAGAAAGGTACATTGATATTTATAATGCTAGTTTCTATACGAGTTAAGAGAATGTTCGTATTTTAAATGTTCTTATTATAGTGAATCATTAAATATCTTACTAAATAACGACCTACTCCAACAAAGGATTTGGGCACTACAAACAAGATTTTCTTGTCTATGTTAGCTGAAACTGAATGCCAGAGATATTATACAACATTTTTCTTGTGCCAGTGTTTCTAAAATAATGATATCCTTCATTATGTTTGTCATGCTATATTGTGTACTTTTGGATTAGGAACATTTCTCAGGAGTTTCTGCAACCAAGGTTGCAAGAGGTTGCTCTGTAAATAATGCTATTTCAATTAAAGGAAATAGGAGATTAACATATAAATATGGAAATAAACATAGATGATAAAAAGACATGTTTCTTTCACTTTTCCAGCACATTATGCAGGATGCCATCAGACTGGTACATGTGTGTGAAGCTCCTCCATATTTATGTTGTTCTCTGCATTGTAGAAGCAGAGAACTCAGACATTCCAGTCTCTCTCCACAAAGATGCCGTGATCTAGGATTACCTCACAAAAAAGTTATGTATATTTGCCATGAGTTGGCTCAATTCAATATGGCTTAATTATACACACAATGGCTTAACATTTCAGAATAAGAAATATAGAAAAATATTAAAATAATCCTTTAAGATATCAATTACTCACTACTTTGTAATTAACACACATGTGCTTACAAACATGTTGAAAATACCCTTTCTGAAGAAGAGCTCGGAAAAAAGACCAAATTATAAAGCTTTACTATCATGCAGTATTCATTTTCAAGTATAAAAATGGCAATGCTTGCTCCCAGGTGAAGGGGGAGGTGCCGAGCAGGACCAGCACCAGCTCTTCATCTCCAACCACAATAATCCGAGAGCTGCATGGACAGACATGCAGTACCAACGCCTTCACAACGACATGCATCATGAGCACTATTTTAGGGTTAGGACTATTTTAAGAAGATGGCCCACTTCAGTGCATACTCAAGCATTTTGGAAACTGGATGAGAGGAAGTGAAACAAGCTTCTCTGATCTGGTTATCTGCATTTATTCTATGTTCTCTAAATAGAAAATAATGTGATTTATTATAAAAGCTTGCTCAACTCTGACTGATTAAAAAAAAAGTTAAAAATCTAACCGTGATGCAACTTCCAATGTGTTCTGGTGCCAAAACCTTTAGACTAAAATGTGCACTGCCTAGAAACAATCCATGTTTTTAACTTCCCACAAGAAAAAAATCCTCTAGATTGAAACTAGAAGAGCTGAGAATACAGAAGAAAGAGGAGTCTTGTGGGAAAAAGAGATTACAAAAAAAGAACAAAAGATAAAAAAGCCAGAATTTCTTGTACAGATTAATTCAAAGCAGGAGAAATCCTCTCACATGAAAACCATCAAACTCTGAGGTCTCAATATAAAAGCTAGTAAACAAATGTAAAAGACCAGCCAACATCTGTTGGCAATTAAAGAGGTTGGTGTAACTATGGCACTGTGTGGCAAAAGTACAGAATTTAAACAAAATGTACAGTGCTTTCTAGTCCAAGAACAAGCCTGTAAGCCAGAGTTTGCAATTTCTGTGTATCTTTCAGATGGTTAACACTGCTCTTATAATTGCAAAACTTGGAAGTTATCAAATAGAAACAAACATTCCTGCATGAAGACAATGAAATACTGTGAGCATTGATGTAAGAAAGGATGGCAAAAGAGAGTTAGGAGCAGTTTTGTAATCATGAAAGAAATTTCTGCTCCATTTCACTAAGATCCATAATCCTTCCTCCTACATTCTCAGAAGCAGCTACTGAAGTATATTGTCCTTAAAAGGATTTTGCATATCATCCTGCAGGATTCCATATGGATACACTTGATTCCATGACCTACTACTGTACGGTATCTTCTATCAAATGAAACTTAGTAGTTATGAAGAAATTATGCAGAAAGTTGCACAAAGGTTATTCTGTCATACATGCCAAGTTGTTTTTCATTTCTTGAGTCACTTTTTCTTTCTCTTCTCCTCAAATGTAGCCAGTTTGTTCAAAAACATAATTGCTGTGAGGATCCTGTGAGCACACAGGTCATATACAACATTATTTCCCTAGCACAGTAAGAACAGAATTTCACCTTTCAAAAGTCATGCAACAGAAGGCTCCACCTGCCTGGTAACACAAAATTACTTCAACTCCCACATGCATTTAATCTTCAGAAAATTCTGAAAAATCTGCAGAAAATTCTGTTGCCATTACTCATATAGGATTTTTTTAGATGAGCACTTCTTTAAAGAAAATACACTGCCATCCATCTCTTTTGAGGATGCAAACTGTATTCAGGATTCCAGCTAAAAACCTTTTTGCTTTCACATCTATCAGTTTCCATCTCCCTCCAAAACCCCATTTTGAGCACTTCAGCCTGTTTTATGTTTCCTGTGTTTTCCTCTTAGATGTCAATGTCCCAAGAAACACTCTTTTCAGAGAGAAAACACTGTTCTCACTCCTATTTTCCCTACTTTTGATTTTCATGTGATATCTCTATCCCAGATTACAAATTTCAGAAATCCTCTGGTTTATGGGTATTTCTTCCAACATAACAGTTCTATGGCAATTTTAAGTTATTAGTTCTCCCTTTCTGTATTTTGTTGCTTTCTTAATTGTGTAGTTTTAAGCACAAGAACTTTTTATCTTTAATTAAGTTCTCAAAATGTTATCTATAAAATATTTGCGTAGCAGGAAGCACTTCCTCTATCAAACAGCAACCATAAAAAGAAAAAAAGAACCTTTACTGAGTGCATGAAAAGAATATACCCCATACACCTATTTCAAATTCGGTCCTTTAAAAATTAAAACAAAGGTAAATGCAATAAAAATGTGCTGTCCCA
The DNA here is from genome assembly GCA_013397245.1 of Thryothorus ludovicianus. Taxonomy (NCBI): domain Eukaryota; kingdom Metazoa; phylum Chordata; class Aves; order Passeriformes; family Certhiidae; genus Thryothorus; species Thryothorus ludovicianus. The sequence goes on from VZTB01002471.1 coordinate 34,277, forward strand.
GATAGAAAGGAAAAAGGTGTGGTAGAAGTTGACATAGTTGCTATGTATGCAGTCAGAAAAGAGAAAGTACACATTAACACTAGTCAGTGAATGTATTCTTTTACCCTCAGAAGTGTTTGGATTTACAGAAGTTTCCCCATTCTGTATTAAGATGAAAAGTGAATCAACAGAATACACGAAAGACATATAGGAAAAGAGATCTAACTAGGCATTCATCAAGGACGTCGGTGCCAAGTTGCCCAAACTATTGATGCAGAGAAGAAAAATCAAGGAGCTCTGATTGTCTAGCAAAACATTTATCCCTGTTGTTTTGTCTGTCTCAGACCTACAAAAACTTTCTGCCAAAAACTACATCTGCCTTTTCTAATTTAAAAAATTAGCCAAATATGATTCCCAGACAGATCTAGCCCACACATCTCTGGTATAATGGGAGTAGTCAAAGGCAATAGTCAGTATTTCACTGCAGATAAATAATAATCTGATGCTCTCAGCCCTCCTTTGGTGACTCAAGCATAACACATTCTACAGCATCACAGGGAAGAAGAGATTACTGAAGTTTGTAAACTGATAAAAGCCTTACACACGAACAAGCCCTACACAGCTTGATGAAGCAGAAAATAGAAATTTGCATTCTTATGCAGAAAAAAATATCTACTCGGAATGTCACATAGTCTGGCACAAAACATAAAATGCCTCATGGTTGGGGGGGGAGGGTTGAGTGAAAGGAGACATCACAAGACAATTACAACTCTCCTCTCTCTGCCTTTGTTTCTAAAAAAGGTGGGTGTGGTCAGAACAGACTGGCTGCCCTTACTGGATGGAAAACAGCATCAATCAGGAGAGCCTCCTTCCAGATTTCTTAAAGAGACAGCTTCCTCTTCTAACTAAAGATTCTCCAGAAGCTGATATTCCTGAGAGAACACACATGATCAGAAATCATCAGTTTTGAAATATTAACATGGATATCTTGATTTTTGGCGAATTGAAACATATTGGCCAATGAGCTAACATGATACAGCACCTGATCTCTCTCCTCTTGTAATTTGGGGACTGGAAAGATAGGAGGGTGAAACTACATCAGCCCTGAAGACAACAGATTGAGAAGGAAAAGCATGCAATAAAAATCCTGGGGCAAGGCTCCACCTCATGCAGAAACTAAAGTTTCTGCAACTAGCTCTTGCTGAAAAAAAATGCACATAAATGGTTGGTTCTATCCTGGAAAACATTTTATGTAAAGACACCAGTCAGCTTCTGGAGATAGACAAGCAATCTTTTTAGGCTCATCAGCTCCAAGTGTTACATAATGAAGCATGAAACTTGATAACAGATGGACCTGTTTCAGAGCTAGAAACTTTCTTGGCAATAGGATATGAGTGAGAAAAGGAAACAATTTCCTCTGACATTCTCCATGTAGCAGATGAGAGGCTGATTTTATTTGCAACATCAGCTTTTCAGTCTTCAAAAGGATTTGCTCCAAGTTACATTGCAATTATGCCTTCTGACAGATCCTCAATTCCTAAGAAAGACCAGATATGCTTCCCAACTAAAAGGAATGCATCAATCACTACCTGCGTGGCATTTCTTATTAGCAGAGACTTGAGATTTCATGCTCATAGGGGTGCCTGACCATAGCGTGAAACTTTTCCAACATGAAAGTTATGTGGACAGAGGTACCACCTGAGTTCTTAGGGACACACATTCTTAGGTCCATAAATAAAGTATAATTCTGGCAGCACCAGACAGACCCTTAACAGTCTTTGTGCAGAAAACGAGTAAATGCCTAGTAGATGGTGTTTGCTGGAAGACACCGAACAAAAGTGCAGACTCACCCAGGGCAAAATTAATGTAGACAATCAGTCATATAACAGTTGTTTATAACTCATTTTCCTCAATCTTACAGCTGGCTTATAACAATGAGACTATGTCCTACAAAAATTTCCCCATGTGCTATACTGTAAGGTTACTAAAAGAGCCAGCTCAGATGATACGGTGTTTCTGCTTCTTTGTCCCTCACTTCCAGAAGGGTATCAAAATAAGAACAAGATGAGGAATAGGAGTTAACTAACAGAGAGAGAAAAACAGATTCAGCTCACAGAAACGTAAATAATTCAGAGGTATAATACTTATTTGCCTTGTTGTTTCTTTTCTTTAGCAAAATATCTTGACACTGTCTTCAGGTACCTTCTTTTCCTAGGACATTTTCTCATATGTCTTATTGCAAATTGCTTAATGGAATGCAAAAAAGAGATAATGGAGATCAGAATATTCTTTGAATAAAGAGAAAAGGTCTCTAAAGACTAAAAAAAGAGGAAGAAGAGAGACGTATGGTTGCTGCAATATGCTATGGCAGTTCTGTTAAGGAGATAATGAGAGAGAGGGGAAGGAAGGGAAGGAGGAAAAGGGAGGGAGGAAGGAAGAGAGGGAGGGAGGAAGGTGCAGAAGGTGTGGAAGGTGCAGAAGAAAAGAAGGTGCAGAAGGTGCAGAAGGAAGGAAGGAAGGAAGCAAGGAAGGAAGGAAGGTAGGTGTAGTGGTTTAGTTCATTAATTTGAAATTTTTTTAATTAAGAGTAAAGCAGGTTTTAATTTGAAAATAATAAAATTTTATTAATTAACATTAAAAGAAAAGAACAAAAATTAGAATGGGAATAAGAATCAGAATGAAACTTTTAAAACACTTCCCTTTTTCTAACAACTATTTACATTTCTACTCTAATATAAAAAAAACTTGAGTTTTTTGTCAGTTACTACTCTTAAAATANACATCTTGCTCTCTCTTGGCTCTCTCTTGGTCTTCCACTGTTCAATTTCTCTACTAGATCACAATTACATGAACTCACAGCTATGACTAGAACTTTGCATCCCCCTAAAAATATTCCATATATTACAGGGTATTAAGTCCATTCCCTATGGACAAGAGAAGTCCAGCCTAAAGGCCACTCCTTCAATCTTCTTCCAATTTACGATTTTCTGTTTCTCTTGACAGTAAGTCTCACATTGTATCTTTTCACATTTTATTCAGTCTCTTTTTTTTTCTTTCTCACGGGGCAGGATTTATTTGGTCAGGAAAGAGATAACATTTTCGCTTGGGTTTGCAGAGCCACCCTCGGTCTCAGCCACAGGAGGNTAAGGAACAGAGGTTATTTTTTCTCAGTGGGTAGAGGGTATCTTTCTCTTGATCTTCTTTTGTTCAAATTTCTCCATTAGATTATAATTACATCAACTCACAGCTGACTAGAACTCTGTATTTCTCAATAAGCATTTTTTATATATTACAGAATATAAAGTCTATTTTTTATGTCTTCACAAGAGGAGTTTAACTTGAAAATAGGCTACTCGTTTAATCTTCTAACAAGTTTGGTTTTTTTTTTCTCTTTTGACATTAGGTTTCAAGTTGTGTATCTTTATATTATATTCAGTCNCTTGGGTTTGCAGAGCCACCCTCGGTCTCAGCCACAGGAGGTTAACAGTCCTGGGACAGCTTTCCTGGTCACTCGCTGCTGCGTGGAAGTTCCATGGGCTGGGATGGTGGATGTCCTTTCCAAGTGAAGGAGACACAGTGGAATGTCTGAGGTGGATGTTTTCTAAACATAAAGATAAGAGTTTTCAGCTTTCCNGGGATGGCGGATGTCCTTTCCTCCCCAGCCCGGGGCCCGGTTGGGCCCTGCCCTGTCCTGCACCTGCTGTTCTCGGGGTTACGCGTTTTTTTTCCTCCACTCAGCCACGTTGAGAAAGGGAGGGGAGAAGAAACAGCTCGGCCAGTGCTGCAGCTTGGAGGGGGCTCGGTATTTTTTGGAAAGGGTCTCGGCTCTGCGGCAGAGCCCGCCCGGGCCACTCTGTTATTTGTACTCAAATCGGAAAAGAAAAAGGAGCTATTCCCGCCGTTTCTGGTTTAAAATGTGCGTTCACAGAAGGCGTATCTATTCTTTTCCATTGGTCTACTCATGTGCCAATATTACAAAACTGTCCAATCAGGTAAAAGTAGTACAGAAGCCCAGAGTGGAGGAAAATGACAAAGCCGTGCTCGCAAACTTGTCCTGAGCCTTACTCTCCCTCTACTCCTCTGCAATGTCTGCACTGGACCCTTGTCCTTCTGCTACTGAAGTATTCTCACAGGAACTCTGTCCTCTCTGCTCTCATAACTTCATCTCGAGTCTCACAGCAAAACAGCATTACTGTTCCTCCACTATCCTCCTCCAAGAAGGACGCTCTCCTCCTGTGACAATGATGGGTGCAGGCATATAGGCCAAGTCCCTACAAGGCAGATACATTCTGAAGAGGAGAAATTCTGTACATTGCATGGTTATATCAGAAGCAAAGTGTCCTCTCTCCACATTCCTTTCTGGTATGAAATGGTGTACTGCATTTTTATGATAACAAGTAAAACAACTCTATTAAGAATTTTTAAAATAAACCATATTTTTCCTTCACAGAGAAGTTATATCATATAGAAGAAATCTGATAAATATGTTAGTTTCATTCATGAATGCATCACACTTCAAAAGTCACCTAGCCAAAAGACAGGTTTAACTTTCAGTCACTTTTCTATAACCAATTCCTCTATCATGCTGAATTTTATATCTAATTTTTTTGTCATCACAACCAGAAAGTTATCTCCACAGCTGATTTCTCAATAGTTCCACGAAGTACAAAGTTAGTACAATTTGCCCTGCCAAAATCCTAAATAACCTCCACACTAAAATTAGCTAGGAAGACCTAGGCAGATTTTCAGGGATTTGCAGTTCACACAGTGTCAGTAATTTAACAGCTGTAATAAAGCATAATTAAATTCTTTATAAAGAATGCAGACAATTTAAAAAAAAAAAATCAAGTTCACTGCAAATATAGTCTCCTAATTTTGGCAACTTGCCATGCACAGGATTTTATACAACTCCACTCTTCTCTCTCTATCAAGAGTGGTGTCAGTGGTGACCTTGTTTTTAATTTCTGAAAGTATGTTTAATTTGGGATATTTGAAGAATTTCATATGAATATGCAAAAATGACACACGCAATGTAAGACACTCTGAAGCGTCACCTTGATTCCATCTCTGTGTACATACAAGCCTCCTTGCCAGTTCCTCAGACATTTTCAGTTACATTTTAACCTTCTGAATCAAGAGATTATCAAATTGGTTTCACTAAAACCACTCAATATCTAATACTATATGGAAAACTCACTTCTGTGAATTTTAAATGCTATTTTCTCATGACAGTATTTTTTATATATACATTTACATTTTAATATGATTTTAATAAGTGTAAGTAATATAAAGACAGACAGACAGATACATAGATATTTTAGTAACATTAACAGTGGCATTAAGCCACATGAGTTACATGCAAGAAAAGCCAGGGAATCCACAGCAAAGATGGCAGACACATTCTGGTTTTAACAGAAACATACCATTCAAAGTAATGACTAAAAAATGAGATAACCTTAGACTTTAACTCATAGAACGGTTATCAAACCTGTCTTAAAACTAAATTATTTAATTGCTAAGAATAGAAAGATACTTCTTTGTGCTTTAGAATACGGGGTGCAGAAAGCTTACCACTGCATCTGGTCCCACAGAGTACTGCCTTTTGGGAATTTGGGAACCACAAATAGCCCGACCCATTAGGAAAACAAGACTATTCTGCTTAACAGAGCCAAGTAATGGCACTCAGGCATCATGATTGAAGGAGTAAATGCTTATCTCAAAATCATCTTTTTCTCCCTAATGTATGACATTGTAACATTAAAAGGCCTTCAAAAAGAATACAGAGACCAAAGGTTCAAAAAGCTTGTAATGCCTTATAAGAACACAGTCTGAACCAGTGATAATCTGACAGATGCTGTCAATCTCCTTTCAGATGATCACCCAGGTGATAAGCAGTTAAGATCTTAACTGTGACTTTTCTATATTTAGTGTAAGTGAAAACCTTTTGTTCAACACTAATGTATTCAAAAAAGATGCATTTTTAAGTCTAAAACACAGACAAAACCTAGATTTGGTAAAACAACCAGACCACACACACAGTTATCATAAATAATGGACTTCATTTTCACTCTGCAAAATTCAGCCTATTCAGATGGTAGATAAAATGAAAATATTGATTTCAGTATGTGATTATAACAAAAATGATTTATACAGTTTATTAAGCACAATTAATTAAAAATAGTAATTTAATGCACTGTTTTAAACTTTAATTTTAAATATTTGGCTATGTTGATAGTTTTTCTTGCAACACACATGCTGAAACAACAGTATTAGGGAAGTTTTAGTATAGGCTAAACCAAAACATCCAAGTTTTGGTATATAGGCCAAAGTTCCAAGTATTGGCATAAAATTCCAAGTAAGTTGAAATCAGTATGCAACAAGATACCATGAAGTTACATGGAGATGAGAAAACAGCCAAAAAGGTACAGTATACTAATCACAGCTATGTTGGGAATTTACTGAACCAATATTTAAAACAGGATTTTAAAAATCCATTTTATTTCTTTATTTATTTATCCATTCCATTTCATTTATTTTTTAATATATTTTTATTAATTCTAATACAGGCAAATGTGGAGCAAACCAAATTAAAACAAGAAGGAAAAAAATCTGTAGTAAAATGGATTTTGGTAGCCTGCTGGGATAGAATGCTCTGAAATTAAAGGGCTTGAAAAAACACAATGTAAACAAAGTATTTACAGTATGATCAATATAAGCAAAACAAGTTATAAAAGAAGGTGTGAGAGGCTGTACTTTAGAAGCATACCTATCTAACACAGTTATCTTGCACTATTGCCCTAGTTCACAAGCTTCAGTTTCCCCTGCAGTAAGTTGTGTAAATACCAGAGGTACTGGATATTTGAACTGCTTCACTTTCAAACACTTTGCCTTGTTTGGCTTGGCAAAAGAGTAACTGCTCTTAAAGGTCTTTTTCCCTGGCTTGCACACAGCATGAGCACGAGCATAATGTGCAGCAGCAGACAGTAAGCTGAGCAGTGTGTGACAAAGAGCACCCCACACACTACTGTACAACATGTCGTTGAAAAGCCTTAAACAGGCCAAAAACAGGACTTCACCTGCCAGCAATTCCATGATTTGAACAAGTTTTTGCAGGAGGAATCTCCTCCCAATTGCAACACAGAACAGTAAGTAGGATGTGAACTCGTGAACATCCTGCTCCTTTAAAGTTGTTTCCAGACACTGCCAAGCATTTCTAGGCTCTGCTGAACCTTGTTTCCAGCTAGAAAAGTTGGCAAGAACACCTCAGGACTTCCTAATTATTGCTTTCCCTTAGATGTAAGCGAATTGCTGTCTCCACTGCTGCTATTTTAGTTATAAACAGACAGCTCTGTAACATTCCATGGTTCTCACATATTGAAAGGCATGTGACTTAATCCACGGAGCTGCACTGCTCTTCAGAATAGGCTGTCTGTCAGTGCACTTGGCTCCTTCCCTGCTCCAATTACAAACTGCCTGCTAACCCCCTCAGGAAGAGAGAACCTGACCACAACCAATTACCTCCTATTTGCTGCAAGAGCTGGGGAAAAGAAAGCAGCTGCAGTTAAGAAACTGAAACACAGCCAGGCATCAACTGCAGCACAACACAAGGTCGTCAAAGAAAAGCACATTAAACCATATGGCAATTTGAAAGCGGCAAATTACTCATCGCACCAAGTGCCTGACACCTCAACATTACAGGAACAATTCACCCTTTGAATACAACTGCTGTAGGGTGTATGACTGCTGTGCTACTTCAGTTGTAAATGCATTTATTAGTGTTGCAGTATTTGAAAATACTACTTTTGGATTTGGTATTAGAAGATGCCAAGAAAATGCATGCTATTAGAAAAGCATGCTTTTTGACAGGCTAATTAGAAATGGTATCAATTGCTGTGATAAGAATTCTTGTTTTGTTTCTGATGACAGCTGGGTTTTAACCTGGTTCCCAAAAACTACTGAACTATATCAGGCTAAATTCCACACAGTAGTAATACAGTAAATAAAAACATAGATGAAATATCTATTTTATTATTAATTAAATTTAAAAAAAATTATACTGACCAACAGGAGAGTAAAACTTGCACTTTTACAATCAAGACTTTTAGAAAAAACTCTAGATACCCTTGAGCATTTTCAAATTGTAAGTGTTCTGTGAGGAACTCTCCAGGCTTTCATGAATGTTCATACGAAACTAGTTTCAAGAAAACAGGAATTAAATTTTGCTTTCCTGACAGCAGCCAAGAGTTTTACAGAAATCAATTCCACCTCAAAATCCAAAACACTTCTGGGAAAATTAACGTTATTTGAACAAAAATTAATTCTAACATATAACATCAGCAACTATATTCAAAAAACAGTACAAAATGTCTTCTTTTTCATCCTATTCCAGAGTGCTTCTCTTTCTACTTTTTCTCAGATTTTTACCTCCCCCTCAGGAACATCTGTGCAATCTATCTGCAAATATATGTGTTTTATTCAAAAATAAGACTATAAGGAAAGTTAATGATCTCTACTCTAGTGCTCGATCTTTCCATTCAAAATTATTTTTCTCTTTCTCCTTTTTATCATCCAGCAGAAATTGTTCCCCACAAGATTCTAAGGAGCTTAAGTTTCACCGTGTATGTACCAAATACCAATACAAATAATCTATTATCCAATGAATGTGCAATTAATATTTTGCATATGAAGATTTTAATTTCATTTATATTTTTATCAATGCACTTCAACAGAAGTGTTAGTAGTTATTTCTCTATATGGAGATCATTAGGTATTGTGGAATTTACTACAATGAGCAGCTTCTGTAAAAATTAGCCTGAATGAGAAAATGAGAAATTATACATGAAATAAATATTCTCAATTTCAACCCCACGTGAATTTCTTAAGGGGAAAATACTTAAAAAAATAATTCAAAAATCTGAAGACCTATTAAAGAGACTCTTCATTCTTTCATCTGTTTTTTGTTGCTTGGAGTTTTTTTTAAAGCAACAGAAATACGGTAAGAGAGCCAGAAAGCACCAAACTGAGTTTAAAAAATACATCTCTATTTGGAACTTCACAAAAACATACACACAAAATTGCTGATACTACATTTAAAGCCTCTAATTTAGACTTTCCAGTTACAGTCAACCAGTTAAACATACATAAATTTAAATATAAATATTTATATTAATATAACTGCAACTCTCTACGGTATGACAGCTGGTCCCTGACAAAGTTGAGTATATGTACAGTACTGAACTTCCTGGGCTTCTTCCAAAAACAGCACTTTCAAACCAAGCTGTTTGGTTAATACGAAAATTATGACAGTGAAAAGAAAGATTTTTTCATATATATCAGCATTTTCATATAATTGGAATCTTTAGTCTGTACTTATGAATACCTACCCTGCATTGTTACTGACTGCTGTTATTCCCTTTACTCCAGTCTTCAGTAAACCCCCAATGAGGTTTTCAGGAATCCCACACAAACCAAAACCTACACAAAATAAAAGATGATTATGTAATGAGTGCTTGAAAAAACATAGAATGTTCAGAATTATGGGAATTAAAAATCATTTCTGAGTAGAACAAACTCCTTAGCCAACTAAATAAATCAACATTTCTGGAAAGAGTAGCCCCCTAGTACTGGAATCTCTCACTGACCAGACACTTCCCAGTTTGGATGAAAGCTCTTTATCCATCAGAATGGGCCTTTAGGGGAGTGCTCCAGGGCCATGGCTCTCCTTATGTATGTCCTCAACCCTGGACTCATTATTCCTTCTTCTTTTTCTACACACTTAAACTTCCTAACTTTGCTGCACATCCCATAGCTCAGCCTGTAATTAGGTGATAAAACTCTGGGAGTTTTATCCCTTGGGAGGATATCTGCCTGGAATCACAGTAATCTAGATCTCCACCAAGGCACAAGAGCCTCACACTCCCACTTATTATGTGAGATTCAAGTACATCTAAAATTCAATACCATGTCACACTACAAGCACTACCTTTTCGCAGAATCCTGGAACTGATTCAGTTCTAAAAGACCCCTGAGATCATCAAGGCCAACTTATCTTGGCCTCAAATCTTCTTCACAAAATAGCAACAACAGCAAAAGCAAACAAAATTCCTGCAGAAGGAATTTTGCTTCATTACATATCTCCACTGAAATGTTTTACTATGTTACATTCATTACTTCTGCGACATTAAAACAGCCTAAAAAATATATAAATCACTTTTTTTAAAATGCAGATTGAAGAGCATGAAATTATGGAAAGCACCTACAATATTCAAAAGTTCAAGTCACAGTGAAGGTTAGTATGATGCAACATCTTGACTCTTCTGGAAAAGCCACAAATAAGCATTAAGTGTAACCTAGATAAGTATTACCTTCACTTTCTAACACAGAAACAAGTTAGGCAATTTGTTCAAGGTCACAGAGCCCCAGAGACAAGGCAGACAAATGATAAAGAGAATGCTAACAAAAAAAAAAAAAAAATCAAACCACATTGTATTTATTCATCATGTGAAGTAACAATACTATCTTGAAAATTCACAAGCTCATTTTCTGGATTCAAAGAAAGAATCCAGTTTTTGCTAGTAGGAAAAAACCTTATTTTTCTAAGGCTTTTTCCCCTTCCCTATGACACAACTTTGATTTCCTCACTGAAAGACAATGCCCCTCATGAGCAGAGTAGGAAACCACTTGTTTAAAAAATCATGTCATTCCATGGATTTTCAAATTAGTTAATAGTAAAAGAAACAAGGTAAATGAGTAAAAAATATCTCATTAGCATAACATGACTGCATCCATAAAGAATTTAAATATTTACCACCAACAAGTATAGTAGCCCCATTGGGTATATCTTTTACAGCTTCAACAGGATCAGTGTAAAATTTGGTGCTTCGATGACTGCTGGTAGAAAAATAGCATCCACAAATCTGCAACAATGATAAAAGAAACAAGTGAATTAACAAAAGGCATTATAGAGTAGCTTGGTAATGAAGACCATTCCTCTGGCTAGGTAGGGGGGGAAATAGATATAAAAAGATACTGCTACTGAAAATACTAACGCAGGGGGGGACGGGAGAAGGAACAGCAGGGGGTAGGAGGGAGGGAAGTACAGTGCAGGTTTCCAAAACAAGAGAATTCCATCCTGAATTACTGACATTGTGCCTTTCTGAGAACAGATTTACAAATGCAATTCCTCAGCACAGGTTGGAGCCATCTAAAGACTTTTTAAACCTATATATTGCTACATGAGCTTCAAGGACATCCAGACACGACATAAACAGGAACAGCTGAAAGAAAGACAACACCACCACAAAACTGGAGTGGAAGCCATGGAATAATAGGAAGGCCAGCATTTTATTGGCAGTATGGTAAGCAGGGACACCCTTCCACAGAGTGAACCCTCCCCCAGTTTCCTTGCAGTCTTAGAGCTTTCTAACACACTCTTAGAGATACTCATGCTGTTAAAGAACAGCCCAGAATCAAGGAGACTCCAAGAAATGCATGAAATATGGAAGGCAACAGGAAAACCAATACAAATCTCACCCCCAAACCTGGACCTCACAGTGCAAAGCCATGGCACAGTTGTCATCATAATTTATGTATGCACTGCTATGTACTTAGGTCACAGTAGCCTTTCTTTCTCTTTAAGTATTTACCATTAATACTATGCATTAATACTACTCAAGTATTTGTTCATGCACCAGAAGAAAAATTGACACCGAAGTCACTATGTCAAAACAGTCTCAATAAATTCAGAAAATCTGGGTAAACTACTACCTACTGGTGTTTGTACTAAAGTACTATCTACTAGCTTGATAGAAGGAGTGAAAAAATTTACATTGTGCAAGAGGAAGAAAAATTAATAAATAAACAAGGGAATTACACATTTTGAAGACAATAGTCCAGCTCTTCCCTGAAGAGTTACCTTAAGAGTTACTTGCAGTTACAACCAGGGCAACAAATTTTGGCTCAGTTTCAATATTACACAAGCTGTTCTCTTTTTATAATTAAAGCTGCAAGAGTTTATACTGAATATTAAGAAAACTTTTCTGAATCGAAGTTTATCTCCTTCTCAGTAGAGACACTGATGTTCCTCTGCTTTGATGGGCACAACAAAAAAACAGTGTGTGGGTCATAAGAAACAATGTCATGTGAGAAAAACTACAACAGCCTCCTGCATGCCAAATTACACCACGAATGTTTCTCCACTGATCCATAGTACCTGAAAAGTCACGGAGTCAGGTGCAATCCCTTATGATTTCCCTGAGGGAAACACTGTGCCCATCTTTAAAAAGGGTAAAAAAGGAGGACCCTAGGAACTACCGACCCGTCAACCTTACCTCTGTGCCTGGGAAGGCCATAGCACAGATCCTCCTGGAAGCTGTGCCAAGGCACATGGAGGACAGGGAGATGATTCAGGACAGCCAGCAGATGATTCAGGACAGCTTCACTGAGGGCAAGCCCTGCCTGATCATACTAGTGACCTTCTGTGATGGTGTGACCACAGCAGTGGACAAAGGAAGGGCTCCAGATTCACCTGCACTTCTGTAAAGTCTCTGACACAGTCCCCCACAACATCCTTGTCTCTAATTTGGAGAGAGATGGATTTTATTGCATGGATTTGGTGGATGAGGAATTGGTTGGATGGTCACACAGCCAATGGCTCAAAGCCCTGAGGGATATTGGCAATGCATGGTGTTCCTCGGGGGCTGGTACTGGGACCAAGACTGTTCAATATCTTCACCAACGACAAAGAGAGATCAACTACATGCTCAGCCAGTTTGTAGGTGACACCAAGATAACCAGTTCAGCTGATAACCCTGATGGATGTGATGCCATCCACAGGGATCTGGACAAGCTCAAAAAGTTGGCCCATGGGAATCTTACAGGTTTCGACAAGGCCAAGTGCTGGTGCTGCACCTGCATCAGGGAAATCCCAGGCCCAAGTACAGACTGGGAGAGGAACTCATTGATTAATTGATGCTGCAGGTGGGTGAGAAACTGGACATGCCCCAGCCATGGCACTCCCAGCCCAGAGAGCCAAACGTGTCCTGGGCTGCATCCAGAGCCCCGTGGGCAGCAGGGCAGGGAGGGGATTCTGCCCCTCTGCTCTGCTCTGCTGAGACCCAGCTGGAGCACTGCACCCAGAGCTGGGTCTCAGCACAGGAAGGAAGGGACCTGTCAGAGCAGGTCCAGGGAGTAATAAGTGCTGGCAGTCTATGGAATCACAGTACAACAGGGCTGCAAAAAGGCTCAAGGGCCAGGGCTGGAGGGAGGCCAGGCCTCTGCTGTGTCCCTGTACACATGCATAGGAAAATATTTCAGAGACCAAATGGTACCTTTTCTTTAAACTTCCCAACTGTGTGCAACAGTGGTGAACAGAGAGGCATGTGTTACAGAAGTGTGCATTCTCAGGTCAGATGTCTCTTACGGGTATATCTGCTAGTCTATCCTAAATATGTTCCTCTCCTAGTCCCTTTCCTACCCACACCGTTGTTTGAAAGCAATGGGCTTTCAGGGGCTTGAGGCACCTGGAATCATGATCTATGCTTCCCTGCACACCAAGGCAGCAAGCTAAGACCTCAGGAACTGGCAGCAATTCTGGCAGGTTTAAGAAAGTAACACAGGGACAGATGACCTACTTCCTAGAATAATCAGCAGAATTTTAATTATCTGGAAAATCAAAAATATGACTTAGTAAAACAAAACCTGAAAGTGCTAAGATTTGTCCATAAGGATAGCAGGAGCAGTAAACACACATGAAAAGGTGAGCTTTTTCAACAAAAATAAGTTAAGAAAAGCCACAGAGACATTTCTGTTGAAGAGACAAAAAAATAATTTTGCTATGGTTACACGTGGGACGGAAACCATTAAATCTGCGAGGTTTGGCAGAAGCTTCCCATAGGAAAGGAGCTGCAGGGCTGCACAGCAGGCGTTTATGGATAGCAGTAGGTGGCGGGGCTGCCAGGAGCTGTGCACACCTGCTGCCCACCCCCGGGAGAGGAGGCGGTGAGAGCAAAGCGGGAACACACAGTAACGCACTGTAACTGTGCTGCCTTTTGAAATGACAGGTATCTAAATAAATAACAATAATAATAAATTAAATATAAAATATAAATATAAAAACTAGACCAA
>VZTB01002471.1:67807-82827 GCA_013397245.1 Thryothorus ludovicianus
CTCTGCAGGCGCTGCCGGTGAGTGCGGCCCGGCCCGGCGTGCGGGGGGTGGGGGGCACCGAGCGCTGCATCCCACCCCGTCCTGCACTGCTCGGTTCGCGAGGCGTTAAACCGCTGCTCTCAATGGTTTTCAGATCGACGTGCAGCTGAACATCATGTCCTTCCTCTCGCCCCAAGATCTGTGCCGCTTAGGAAGCACGAGTTGTTACTGGAGGGCAGCTGTGCAAGACCCGCTGTTGTGGAGGTATTTTCTCCTGCGGGATCTCCCCTCTTGGACATCTATTGACTGGAAATCCCTTCCAGATGAGGAGATTTTTAATAAAGCCTTTTCAGAAGAGTGCGACAATGAGCTGTATGATTACATGGCAGTGTAAGTATCTCCATATTCTCTTACACGATTTCAAGCGTGCCTACAGCAGTAATATTCAGCCCACAGGCATGTGTCATATTTACAGAAATAAAGCTCTGCTGTAAGCTGCTGTTTAAATTTTTATGTCTCTCAAATCCATTGTTTATTTTGCAAATACAATTTCCTGTCGCTCCATGGTCTGGTCAGCTCTTCCTGTTTGGAACTCAACAAGAATGTAAAACATTGTAAAAAAAGGACAATGCTAATGCCATAAAAAAATTAAGACTTTCTGTAAACTGTATGCCTACTGTGCACAGAAATACTGTATACTGCTGATCTTGATAAAGAAGTGTTCTTTGCCCTCAGTGCCATGACGAGTACTTTCATAAAAGTACCAAGAACTCTTCAAACTACAGGAAGTGAAATTAATATTAATTTTTTTCATCTTTTATGCAAGAGCTAATAATAAAAAATTGCACAGAATATGTACAGAATAACAAGCTGTATTTTTTTAGCTCAATTGTCAAAGGCTGTAAGACAAAGACTGCTTTCAGCTAGTATAGCTGAAAAGCATAGCAACAAAATAAATATGTTTGGATGACTGAGGAGTACTCTTAAAACAAGTAGATTATCTTGTGATTTTTTTTTTTTTAACTTCATTCAGTTCCCTTAATTTTCAGTAGTGGTCTGTGGATTTATTTGGGATTTTTGATTTATTTGAACTTACATTTTCCAAAGGTGGTCCTTAACATGTTGCTTTGTGGTAAGTGCACTTCTGCAATTTCTATTCCCTTCATTCCCTCTTAACAGATGGGAACAGTACACCCAGAATTTGACATACAAAATATATACTGGTTTTAAAATTTGATTTAAATCTGTTTAGGTCTGAATCACCTATTTGAAACCGCCTATCATTGATTTCCATTGTGTCTGCGTGCACTTAGCAGTTTTGCAGATCTCAACTGAAACACTTCATTGTGGGTATAAAGGAACCCACATTTTGATGTTTCATTGAAGAGTTTGGTCCAGCAGCAGCCTACCATGACTCCAGAAGCAGGCTGAAGCTGCTGCTGTAGGGTGTCTGAGTGCTGTTCTCCTCTAATACCAGTCTTTCCATGCCTTCTAGCATCTGCACCAAACAAGCATATAAGTTTGCAGACAACACTTGTCTCCTTCCACAGCTTTTACATGCTCTGTACCTACAGGGAAAATGGTTCTTTTCAGGTAGTTACTTGTTATAAAAACAAAAGCAGTTTAATTAAGGTTTAAAATGCACTCACAAGGCTCATTTTTAAAATTTTATTTTTAATATGACTCTTCTGCTTTGATGTTATTTTACCTATATTGTCTATTCGGTGAGGATGGGGAATTAGTGATTTTATTTTATTTTTAAATAAACTGAAAAGTCTGTAGACAGAAGTGTACTGAGGTCCAAAAAGTCAGTATTTGGACTTCAAAAAGAACTGATGCTTTTTTCTGTTCTTTACTGATGCTTGAAACCATCAGTATGGAACGTTCGAATTTTTGACCTATGCTTTGAGTTGTTCCAGTAGCAAAGCATAAGAAATGTGGGACCTAGATAAATTTGTTCGATTAATACCTCTTTTGTATTTTGTGTTTAATTTCTAGTTGCATCTATTTTACACAGATATAAAAGGAGCTGTCCTCAGGGCAGAAGAAGTTTGAAATCGAGCCGTCCTCGGTATGGGACTGTGACTTCCTTTTTGCAATCACTGGTCACTCAGGCAGAACCTCGCTTTGCTATGTTTGGGCCAGGTTTGGAAGAGCTGGACAACTCTTTAGTACAAAAGATGATGACATGCCCAGAAATTCTACTGGTAGCTGGCCTACCTCATAGACAAATCCATGGTAATGATGGTTTTGGCTTTTGGCCTTCTTATTTTGTAAATAAATATAACACAAAAAACTTGGAGGAAGAAAGGAATGATTTCTTTTTTTTTTTTGTATCCTTAAAATTCTGTAGAATCATGGTAAAAACAAACCATTTTCTCTCTGATTTATTCAGAAGGATAAGTACAGTGAATATTTGGGACAAACTAATAGCTTCAGTGAATTTATGATTAAATTTGGACATTGTCAGAAGACTAATTTTGCTCCTTGTACTTCAATTTTCATCCAAAATTCCATGTTACTGCTGCTGTTGTAATCGAAAAATGAAGACAGGCCTTTCTTTAATATTGCTTGCAGCAAATGGCTAAAAAACACATTTGTGATTTTACACAGGAACTAAAGGCTGATCTTTATATGATTCAATATTCTCATGTCAAATGATTTAAATTTTACTTAGAAGAGTTACAGGAGCAGGTTTTTGTTTTGGTTTTTTTTTGATGTTTAAAAGAGTAGCTTTCAAAGTCTAATTGGACTCCAGTCCAAGCCAGAGACAAAATGTGTTACTTTTTAAGTAATGGTTAAAAAGTACACAGCAGAACTCGAACAATTAAATTGTATTTATAGGAATGTGACAATTATTTTTTGTGGTTTTTTTTTATTTCTCTCATATGTTTTTTTCAATGCAGCTTGTCATAAGCAGACTGAAGCCTTTTCTATGCCAGTTTCAGCTAATAAACACAAGTCTGGCTCGTTTCTTACTTAGATTTCTAGGTTCAAGTCTAATAATCAGAAATACAGAAGTTTTTTTAATACTATTGACTTGATTTTCATGAAATTAAAAGTCTGATCAAGTGGAACATGTATAAAGTTTAACTGTAAAACAGTAAATCTGCTACTCCTAACAGCAATATCTAGGTTTGAATATATTCATTTTGTGGCACCACTGGAATTTTGTAATTACCACTTAATTGTATTCAGTAGCCAAATAGCTATCATCTCATAGATTGACTTTTTTCCCTGTAGGAATTGGATCAGGAGTCAGTTTTCAGTTTAACAACAATCAAAAATTCAATATTGTGACACTGTATTCCACCACAAGGTAAGATTTGTTTTTCACCAAATAAAAAGTATAGTTTCTCATTTATTTCAGACTTTTCTTCATATTTTTGTCACGTGACTTTCATGTGCACTTTCTCATGCATGGATATGCCTTATAAATTGAAGTTTCAATGCATGCCTTTGCTCTTACTTTTTCAACCACTAAGTTTTCACATGGAATTAATAAAGCGTTTCCAAACAGTATACGTACCAAAGGTGTACAACAGGTACATTACAAGTGCTTCTATCCCTCCTGATACCTTGGTTGACTCCTTTTCGAAACACTCTAAAAACTCATCCTGTTGTGTATATTTTCATAAGCATCTTGCAGATTGCTAACCACCTCTATATGTGCACTCAGAAAGAAAGGAGGGCAGGGAGAAATCAAACTGTTTTTCTGGCTCAGCCCATTTTCCTGTCCCTTTCCTGCACTGCTTAGACTTTCAAGACTCGGTTTCGGCATTCTCAGTTAATCTGACTACTGAAATATCTTTCAGTGTGGAAAGGAGGAGAGCAAGGGAGGAGCAAGCTGTTGCTGTGAATAAGATGTTTTACCAAGAGAACAGCACAGTAGGGAACCAGCAGGCCATGCACTACAGTGTAATAGCTCAAGTGAGGAAGGTGTGCGAAGTAGTTGATGGATTCATTTATGTTGCTAATGCAGAAGCTCATAGAGGTAAGGGATTTCTCTTCATTTATATTTTGTGAATAACTGGAGTGTTAGATTACAAAGAATATGCAATACATCAAAATCCATGTTCTGATCCTTTCAAAATCTGCTATTTTCTATGGCTTATCCTATTGAAGAGGTCTCCTAATCTAGATGTTCTCTCATCAACTTGTTAGGGGTTATGGCCCCTTGTTTTATTTATGGCACATACTGATATGGTTGCTATCTAAATTACATGTGGGAAATTATCTGGATTGAAACACAAAACAAAAAACTATACAAAAACCTTGGGTATGTATAGAAGAAACTTGAAAATACATTGTTTGTGCTATTAATAGCCTGAAAACAACCTTCATCAGGAAAACAGTAAATAATGCAATTCGTCAAAATCAGTTTAGTTTTGTAAGATGATAATCCAAGTAACAATTATGGCAATCATCTTTACATTCATCGTCTTTGAATGGAGGAAACTACAAGCAAAAATCTTTGAAGGGATACACTAAAAGTGCAAAAGTGTAGGGAAGAGGTGCTAACTGTGCAGTATATGAGTTTTTCTGAGTGGCTTGTTGTAATTTTGATCTCTCTGAGGTACTCAGAAAACTCTCTGATGTTAGGACTGAAATAAGCTGCCTGTAGAAAATCTATGGAGATCTTTAAATAATACCTAAATGTCATCAATATCTATGTAACATAAAGGCAGATGAGTAAGTCTTGTGATAAGCAGAACAAGATCATTTGGCCCTTCCAGCCATCTGTCTCATCGCCTCTGAAATAAAAAAACAAAAACGTAAACACCTTGTATTTGCACATTTTTAAAATACGTGTTTGCATATATTGAAAATTGTTTCTTAGAGCATGATCGCCAGGAGGAATTGGCTCGTATTTTGGCAATGATTGATCCAGCCCTTGGGCCTCCAAACAGACCTCTGCTGGTTTTGTCCTGTGTGTCTCACGTTGGTGTGAAAAGAATTCCGTGTGTTTACGTGGCACATCAGTTGCAACTAAATCTGCTGCATCAGCCCTGGATGGTACTTGCTCTTCAGCGTTTATTTTCTGTTTTTCTGTGGTTTCAGTTTAATTTAGGCTCTCGGGTTCCTTAACTATACCTACCTAAGCAATGTGCAGCTTTCAAGGCTAGTACATGTGAAGGATTTAGTTTCTCTGGTCCTTTAAGATAAATAACTAGCCTGTCTGAACACAAGGAGCTAAGTGACCTGCCCAAAAGCACACAAGAGACTTCAGATGGAGCTAGAATGTAAGTAAGGACAAATTACGATCTTGAAGGGAGTAAGGAAGCTTCAGTTCATTCGAATTAAATTTCCTGAGTCACAACCTTGGACACAAGATAGATTTTTGGAACACTTTTAAAAGACTTTTTACTGTTGCTCACTTGATGTGATGTCTTCAGTTTTTGACAGAGCAGTTTTTTACCTAGGATGTGAGGTTCTGAGCCTGATTTTTTATGCTTGTCAAGCATAGTATCTATCAGCATTGTTCTGCCACACAGAATTAACTATTGTTGATATTGTGTACTTAAGGAATAACTTGATCAGAAAAAAGCAAAACCTGGTTTGAGATAATTCCTTTGTTTCCATAATGAAAATGTTTATAGGATTTTTACAAAACATACCGTTTATAATAGCCACTGGATGGGATATTACAAAATAATAATATGCATAGAAGTCTAAAACTAGCAGCATTTTTGCTTTAAGAGTTACAAGAAGAAATTTCAAGTGGATTGCCATCTGTAAAATAAGTGTAATGTTTCAGAACAGCTGATGGAACAATTGAAAAAAAAAAATCACTGATACCAAGAGTGAAAGCTTTCCTAACATGAGGGGGTTTTTTGTTTGTTTTCTTACAAAAACCTTTTTTGTCTAACAGACTTTTACACTAAAGAAATTTAGATTTGATATGTTTCTGTTTACAGATAGACAGAGTGTGATACTAAAATACTGTTAGATCCTATTAGCTGTTATCTCTAATACATTAACTTATTTTTAAATTTTATTTTCACAGATGCAGGACACTGTTGCTGCAACTTTAGATGGATTGCTAAATGGAATTGAGTGGCTTTTGGAAGAAGCAAATTATAAAAGTGCTCAGTAATAGAATTAGGCATTGCTACACTCTATAAACCCTTTGGTGTTTTCCATTTCAGTTGAAGTAAGAATCTTGTCCTTCCTGCCAGAGTACTGTCGAAGGGAAAACTAAAAAGCAAACCTGCATATATTTCACTGCATATACTTAATTTTCCAACTGTAGTCCTGAGTTAGAAGTAGAAGTAGGATTGCCTGGATTCCTGCTGTGATGAAGAAGTGATTTGGAGAGAAAATCTGAATGGGTTTTTTTGTTGTTTTTCTCTCCTTTCAACCAGTGGCCTTTAGAGTACAATCTTTACCAACATATCTGATGATCTAATATCTTCTGCAAATATATATATGTAACACTACGTTAATTTATCAGCACAGCCCTATCACACATTTAGTAAATACATTCAGTGGAGATCTTTACAATGACACTTCCTGACCAAAGAAAACATACAGTAGGTTGTACAGTAGGAGACTGACAGAAAGACAGTAACTCTTGATTTCAGAAAAGTGAGTTCCCCTGTATTTTTCTAGAAAAAATGCCTTGACAAAAAATAGTGGGGGGATTTTCAGCCCAAATTTCTTAAAAGCAGAGAAACACTGCTGCCTATGAATTCTGTTTCTTTGTTGTGATCTTACTTATTAACCAGCCACGACTTCTGCATCTGTTGCGTTCTGTTGCACTGAAATCATTGAACTGGATATGCCTCTGATGCCATGAATAAATATTAAATAGGATCATTCAGGACTTTGTTGCACACATCAAAGTTTCCAAATAGTTGTGGCCATTCGCAGATGGGAATTATACCTATCTTGAAATTTTCTACACAATTGCAAATAGTTTTGTGAAAAGCAAAGCAGCATTTTAAAGCTGAAATTCTATTTTCCATATTGATGTCTTTGGGAATAGTTGTAGTCTTCCACCTTTTAATGTTTTTATTATTGGGTGAATGTTGAGAAATTTTGCTTGGATTTCTTGCCTGGGCATTTATTTGCTTTATTCTGGGCTTTTTTTTTCTTTTCTCCTCTCTTCATAGAAATTCAGGGGTCTCACAATTTTTTCTTAGTACCTAGATAAATGATTGCATGGCACACATACAGGTGTTAACTGCCCTCAAGGGATACTTGAGTGATGATCAACATAGCTATGTCATAAACATTCCTTTTGAGAAGATGTTTGGGATTTTTTAATGAACTAGAAAGTATCTTTTCTTTTTTTCATCTTTATGTGCAATTATTTCAACTTTCTAGATATTTTTTAATGTGTCCTAGATTTTTTGATAGTCAGGGACACATGGGAGTTTCAAAGGAAAATCCAAAGCAATATATACAATGAAAATTCCATGGTTTAACCCCATTTTTATTTTTTTTTTTAATAGTGTATGTGTCTTTTGCCCTTTGAATAGAGCAGACACAATGGATTTATAAGTGCTGGGGTAAAATTCCATGCTTTGTGACTGGGTTTATGTGATTTTCCTCCTAATCATGTTAATTTCATAGTGGTCTGTATGCAGGGGATTGAATGCAGCAGCCTGATTCTGTGTTAGCTACTACAAATGTGGAGGGGTTATGAAAGATCCTCTTTCTGCTTTCTTCATAAGGAATAAATAATTTTTTATAGAATGATGTTTACAGTCTTCCTATATGTGTTAAGCTCCCTATGTGTGTGCAGGTGTGCTCACACACTGCAATCACGGTGTCATAAAAAATTAATTAAATTACCAAATTAATTTAAAAATTACCAGTGTCATCAAACAGTCATTAATTAATAAGATTATTGTATGTTACTAGTTTAATTAAGATAACTCACTGTCATTTCAAAAGGTTAGGATAATGTAAAATATGTAATTTAGATTAACTTAAAGCTGGGATACCTTTCAGAATTACAAATTTTAAGAGTACAGTCTACAAAACAATCAGTGGGAACCTCCATGATTAAATGCTGTGGTGGATCAGCACAGGCAAGGAGGATGAGCTCGTACACTGTCCAGAGGAGCAGCCAGCTTGTTGAGCATATATACAGCAAATAGCTGCAGAGATGCACTGCCTTTTAGATTTGACAATTCCTACTATTCAAATGCCTGAGTGCTGACTTTAGAAACATAGAAGTCATTTAAGCTTGGGACTGTCATTGTTAAAAATTCAAAAATAGTTGGGTATGGAATATTAGAACATGACATAAGTGTATCTTAAACCTTTTTAACGAAAAAGGAAACCACTTTTTAAAAAATCGGAATTTCTATTTATCAGAGTAGATTTTCACTGTGATGGGTTTGTGAAAAATCAAATCAGGATCTGAATCCCAGGAATCTTGCTATCCTAGGTATGAAGGATTCTAACAGCACTAGAAAAAAAATTGCTTTTCTTGCCTACTGAGGCAGGATGTTTATCTAAACAGTGGTCACAAAATAAAAGGTTAAAATGACAATACATGTGATTTTTAAGAAAACTCTGTTACTGAGGCTTCACCTGAGCAGCTTTAGAAAAAAGAAAATGGCTATGGGGATGCTAATTTTCAAATCTTCGAAACTTTGAATAACAAAAATGCCTGTTGCCAGATCCAGAGCAATGCCTTGGGGCACCTGTCAGACTCTCAGGACAGAGGCAGCACACTGGCACTGGTGAGATGTCTTGCAGACTATGATGATGATAGAGCAGCTCTGGATCTAAGCAGGAGTATCAGGACTCTTCTAGCTGCAGCTTCAGAGGGGAGCAGTGGCTCTCTGCTCTCTGTGTGTCCTGCAGGGTGGCACTGCTGATCTGCATGAGCACTGATGCTGCCCAGGCAGCGTCCCTACACCCTTTGCTAAGATTGCACCAAGTAATCAATTGCACTCCCTGCTCTGAGATGCAGGAAGTAGGTGCAGTTACATAAAAACCTATGGGAAAATCAAAACACTTTTCAAAGGCTTATAGACAGGGAATCTGGTGGATATCGTCAATATCATTTTGTATGGTAGCTTGAGTATCACAACTAAGAACAGATGGAGTTGCTGTCAGGAAGACGCATGGAAAAAATTGCTGGCATTATTGCCAAGTGATTGATGTATGAACAATGTATGTCTGAGTATCTTAGTTCAGAATCAGCTCTCATAAAAATACCAGAATGACAGTCTCGTTGGGTGCACAGGTAAGTCAGGAAATGGATTCTCATTTCCAGAAAATCTGTTTTTAAAAACTGTATCCTTCTTACAAGTAAACACTCAATAATTTTTTTCTGGAATTTTTGGTTCTTTTTCTATTTATTCTACAAAATCCAGAAAAAGATTGGAAGAGTGCTTTTAGTTTTGGTTACTTCTCCCAAAACGAACCTAATGGGACAAGGGTGCAGAAAATTTTGGAAAATAATTTTAGATATGTGGTAATGATTTCTTCCATTATATGCAGGCATTGCGATGGAAGGCGTAAATGACTTCTAAACTACATATTAAAAATGTGGAATGGATTTGTTGGGACACTCTGTGATAGTAGTTAGAATATCTCAAAGCATGGGTCAACAGCCAGACATTCACAGGCCTGAAGTTCTTACTGTCTAACAGAACTCTACATATAATCCTCACTATTTCTCTCTTCATGACAATGAGGGAGACTGTCACTGCTGCCTCATTAGTTCTCTGCCTGCTGCAGAAATGACAGTGAATGTATTTGTAACTGAAAAAGAACAGAAAGCACTGAACTGAAGAGCTGCTGCTGTAGTGACACGAAGCCATAAAATCACAAAAGTTTGGGGTTGGAAGGGACCTTTACAGGTCAGCTGGTTCAACCTGCTTTTGAAAAGGAGATACAATAAGCCTGAACAGTAAACACAGAAGTCTTTGTATTTCGCATCGTTCTGCAAAAACAGCACTTGAGAAGGATCAACAGCACTATGACACGTGATTCTATACTGTTTCTGCAATGCTGAACATTTGCCATCTTTTTAGGCAAGTACAGTTGCTCTTATGTGACTAGAAGAAGAATTTTCCACAAAAAGTAATTTAACTACTTTATGAATGCTTAGTATTTCACATTGATTACTAGTGCTTTAAGCCACTAGTGGCACATGTTCCACCAGATCAAGTATTAGAGCTTTGAATTAGCTGTGAGTAAAACTTACATCATCATTCCAAATAAAAGCAAAAAGACGTTTTACTGCTTTTTCTTCCCACACTGGCAGATACCTTACACCGTATGTTAATTCTGATTGGCTTAATACTGTTTAAAATTTGGGAAGGATATGAGTAAGATGAACCAAAAGACAGAAGGGAGAAAGTAATTCCCTTCTCATGAGGAAGAACTAAAGTAATATCCTACCTAAAGCAGGATGTTTTTTTGTTTTGCATTATGTTATTCTGCTATTTTATTCTGACCTTTTAGGCAGGGACGTGCCCTATGACATTGTTACTGGGAAAGAAAATGCACGATATTGTGCAAGAGGCCTGATGGCTTTCTGTCCTCTCAAGAGGACCCTCCTCGTTTTAGGTCCTTGGATCTGTGAAGAAATTCATTACATGAATGTCAAAAGTCAGTGCACTAGGCATCCAGTTTTGTTTAATATCCTTATTGATGTCAAGATTGAGTGTACCCTCAGCACATGGATGACACAAAGTTGGGTGGAAGTGTGGATCTACTAGAGGGCAGGAAGACTATGCAGAGGGATCTGGACAGGCTGGATCATGGGCTGAAGCCAGTGGTAAGACATTCAAAAAGGTGAAGTTCCAGCTCCCTGGGTAACAACAACCCCAGGCAGCATCACAGGCTGGAGGCAGAGTGGTTGTAAAGACGCTCAGCAGAAAGGCCCTGGGGGTGCTGGTGACAGCAGCTGAACATGAGCCAGTGTGTGCCCAGGTGGCCAAGAAGGGCAATGGCATCCTGGTCTAGAGCATCAATAGTCAGGCCAGGACTAAGGCAGTGGTCATCCCTCCCCCTGTGCTGTCAGAGTTAGAAACTTCAAGGTTCCTTTTCTGTCTCTGGAGGCCTTTAGACATTCTGAAATAAAACTAGAAGAATAACTGAATTTCTGAAAGGAGAAGAAATTCAATTTAAAAAGGAAAAGTAGATGTAAAATACAGAAGGAAGTGATATTGTGAAGCAAATGATCACTGCCTCTGTGTGTGCTGATACCAAAAGGAATGGCAGAAAGCTCTTGGGAATCACAGTGGAGAACAGCTTTTATGTTCTGGGTGTCCTTACAGATAAACCAGTGTTCAGAAAAGACTGAATTCATTCATCCTCCTTCCATTGCCAGCAGAGAAGATTTGCAAGAACACAGAAAGAAACCTCCAATACTGTGAAAGTCTTGAAACAATGAAAGGATTTTTGAATCTGGCATCAGAGCCTTCCAGAAGAGGGAAGTCAGCCCTCATGGTTTCCTGTATTTTCTGTCTTTTCACACACACATTGATGAAATTAAGATTTAAGATGATCAAGGCAACCTAAAGGGTACAGAGGGTTTTGATTTTCTAATTACGAAGTGCAACTTCTCACAGAGTGCAGCTTCTAAGGAAACCTCTGCTGGGCAATCCCAAATATAGCCCAGAGAGAAATAAAAGAGAGCCTGTGTGTGCCCATTTCCTCTTTTCCAAGGGATCCAGTACATCACTCCCTCCATAAACCCAGGGCAAAACACAAGTTCTGTTATGTTGGTTTTTGGGTCCTAAAAACACAGTAACACAGACTGCATGAACTGACATACAGGAAATATAATAAATATATAAATATATATAAAAAAACACCTAGATCACCTAGAACGCCTGTGAAAAGGTACCATCAGACAAACAGCACCTGCAACAGGCAGGCAGAGGTGAGGGGTCTGCACCCATGGTCTTGTACAGCTGGGTAAGCTTGCCACAGAGATTTCTGGTGCCAGCAGGAAACTGTTGTTGAGCTTGTTGGCTTGGGCTCTCTTGATGCCTCCTACCTATTCTCCTCGCTCTGGTTCGCCTTTAATTTTACACTAATCTTTGCTGTCCCCAAAAGAGTAAGTGTTGAATTCTCTTGATGCTTCTTTGTCTTGATGAATACTCCTGTAGAAATGGATTTCCAAGAAGACTCCTCAGATATGAGATAAAAGCACAGTTAAAGGATTGCATGATGGAGGTTTCTGCAAAGCACTGCCAGCTGCCTTGGCACTCCAGCATGGTGCAAACACTTCATTCCCACCCCAGCAAAAAATAACTCAAGGGAAAGGCCAACTCACGTATCTCTGTTCAGCAGCTGATACATGACTATATACCCAACGACTGATGCAAGCAGCAGCACAGTTGAGACTGCTACAGATACTAGGACGTAGTTCTTGCTGAGTTCCCACTGTCCAGCAGTCTTGGCTTTGTGCCCAATAGCTGACCCTGGAAGGAGGAAAGACAATACAAGACACAGTGTTTATGCTCTGCACTAGGAGTAATCTCACAGTGTGCTTCAGATGCCCAAGGATTATTGTCTTCAGAGATTGGTTCCTCTGGCTCTGGTGTCTTAGCACCAGGGATTAAGAGGGATCCCATAAAGTTCTCATGGAGAAGAGCCCAGTGTGTGCCAGGGAGCAGCACTGTCCCCATCTTTTCCTCCGGTCTGCAAGCCAGGACTGTGTGCTGAGCACCTGCAATTCATCCATGGAGAGCACTACAGGGATACAGCAGAAATGCTGTTCTTTTCCCAAGAGACCATCTCACAAGCACTCACTTCCGGAATGTTTCTCATGCTGAGCAGGTGTGCTGGTATCTGTTACTGCTTTTGTTTCTTCGTTTGAGACTGGCACACTGTTACTTTCTCCCATAGGAAAGGTCTCCTTCTGCACAATCTCATGATTTCTCTCTTTAGAAAGAAGATAGGACACTTTAAATAGAAGTCACTGTCTCTTACCAAGAGCACAGTACCATGGCCTGGCATTCTGGCAAGCAGCAGTGAGGAGCCCACTGTCCCCAAAGACAAGAGGAAACCACAGCCAGATTTTCTGCAGTGCAACAAAGAAATGCAGTCCCAAACCACCCAACACTTAATCAACCAAATCCCACACAAAGAATCCCTTCAGGTTCACCCTCACACTTGGGGTGCAGCTTCAACCCATCCCTGACCCTGATGTTTGGCAGGGGAGCCCAAGATTTCATGGGATATCATTTTTGCCTCAGTGCTGTGCTGAGTGTGAGGTGAACACAAATTCAGCACACGCCTTCTCCCAACATCTGGATGCCAATGTCTGCACACAGCAGCTCTGCCAGTAATGGTACAACTGCAGTAGCAGGAGGAGATGCCCCTGGCAATCATCTGGAAGCAGCCGCTGTGCTGGACCACCTCTATGGCTCACCCCAGGAGGTGGGAAATGGGATATCCCTACAGCAAAACTCTGACTGAGCACTTCTGGCTGTCCAGGATACAGCACATCCCTACAGGAACCAAAAGCTCAGCTTCCTAGGTCCCAGAGTTAACAGAGTGGGATACACTAACCAGATGCAGCTTCCACCAATGCTCTTAGAAGCCCTTTAGGAACCACAGGTATCTTCTGGGAATCCTTCCCTATTTAAAATTTATAAAAGCACATTTACGTGTGAAGGTGCATTTCCTATTAACACAGAACGAGTGTTTATTCATTGAAGTCAAGTATAGAATGACTACTCACGCTTGAGATACCAGCTTGGAATCAGCATGGAATCTGCTTGAGGAGCTGGAGGAGAACCCTGTCTGTCTTCAACTACAACCAAACACCCACAAGAAGTTACCATCACATGCACTGCCCTCATGGTCACACCTCAAGACCTGCATGTGGAAGGTTCTGACAGGGCACACACAGGCAGGTCTGTATTCTCACAGCTGCCAGGGTGCTCCGGCTGCCCTTGGAACACTGAGCTGGCATCTTTCACATGAAGTGAAAAGCCATGGCTTGGCCACACAACCTGTGGGTGGGTCAGCCCTGCAGCCTGGCCAGGAGGCTGGATAACCAGTGCTGAGTGACGGATAACTCAGTGCCCAGGTTCTGGGCCTGAACTGCCCCTCCCCACCTCCTTGTTCCTTAGGAACCTCTCTCCACGCTGCATCCTGAAGCAGCTGCAGCCCCTCACTCCTCCCCTGGTGTGTCTGCCTGACTGCCCACAC
This sequence comes from Thryothorus ludovicianus, assembly GCA_013397245.1. NCBI lineage: Eukaryota > Metazoa > Chordata > Aves > Passeriformes > Certhiidae > Thryothorus > Thryothorus ludovicianus. The sequence continues at coordinate 81,929 of VZTB01002471.1, forward strand.
CGTGGTAGATTCCTTGCTCAGGCAGCCCTGGCCCTGGCCCTGGCCCTGGCTCCACTGCCACCAGCCAGGGCTATGTGCTGGCCCTTGCCTGCCTACCTGGTTCCTGCCCAGGCATTGGAGCACTCTGGACATTCTGGGCTTGCAAGGCCAAGAGAAAGAGGAGCAGGAGGAAGTGGGTCAGGACTATGACCTCTGCTCGCAGCATTCTGCCTCCACTGCCCCTGCTGCTGCTGCAGGGTTGCCCAGGGTGAGCACTGAAGGGCACAGTGGGGCTCTGGAACCTCACATCAAATGGGGCTTTGTGATCTCATGACATAAGTGTGGTCTTGTAAACTCACATCACATCACCTTGCACCCCTCTGCCAGTGCTCCCCAGTGTACGCCAACATTGCCTGTGCATTCTTGGACCTTCTCTCTGTTCAATTTGCTCATGCTGCACAGGCCTGGAAAGAGCACAAGTAGAGAAAAGCGGATGTATTTTGGGAGACAGCACTATGAACAGGAATGCAGAGGCACCCTCATCTTGCTCTCCAGAAATCCCTATCAAAAGCCCTTTATAAAGGCTGCATTAAAAAGCCAGCTACATGGGCCTTTCTTTGGTAATATTTTTCTCAAACAGCATTCTAGCAAGAAAGCTTTCCCCAATACTTCTGCTACAGTTTCATGACCTTTGTAGGCAGCACTGCTTCCCTCTGCTACCATCATTCTAACATGGCTATGCAGTGCTCAGGCTTCTACCAAGTGAGCTTGGCTTATTCCTGTTCCTCTTTCAATTCTGACAAGGACTGCAGACAACTCCTGGGCAAAGATCCTTTTTCCCTTTGAAGTTGGTGTAGCTCATGTGCCACCATCAGGCCTATAGAGCAATCCATGGTCAAACTCCCACACTTCTGGGAACA